>JAUYWI010110472.1:0-10949 GCA_034780595.1 Parotoplana pacifica
CTGTCAGAAATGGTTTAACATAAGTTGTGCACCTATTAATACTGTGATCCATGTGTGCTTTTACATCATAGTCTCTCCAAACGTAATTTTTCTGAGCCAACTGAGGTGCTAAATCTTCAAAAACAGTAAATTTCAGGGGAAAAATTTGGTGGTAAATTTAATTTTGAAAAAAGGGGAGGGTCTAAAATCATACTTGTCCCTCCCCCGGAAAATTATAGCTGCTCAGGTATGGCTCCGTAGCAAAGTGACATAAATATGAAAATATCAATTTTCTTTAGCTTCGATACATTCAATGAATATCCAACAACACATTTGTTGGAATACATTTTACGATATGGAATAAACCAAAAAATAATCTACTTCTTACAATTTAGTTCTCGCAATAATCGGGTAATACTGCAAAGCCTGACGACGTTTCGGTTCGGACAATAATTCACGCATTGCAAAAAATGAAATAATCAATCTAAAAGGGGATAAGTATGCATTTTGATATTGTAATTTATTTTCAAAAGCAGAAGCATATTTCATCTGAACTTACTTAAATGTTGCTAAGTGGCTCAATGTAAAGGCAAAAATAATATTGGGCGAATGTCGCAGATTTGTTTGAATGTTAGTAAGAGTGTGATGTAAATATAAACCTCTTAAAGCCACAAAACTGGTCGCCATTTGCAAACCTTGAGCGGCTGATGTCTGTGGCAACTCAAAGTTAAATTCTCTTTGTAACAAAGCCAGATGTGCAGCAGGAGGCAATCCAGGTAGGAATTTAATTCCTAAGAGATCATGTGAAGAGCATTGATCTAGGATTTGCCCTAATACCTCCTGAGTATTTTCAGTAATTAGTAAAATAAAGGAGAATGATTCACAATCATCATACGGAGCATCGGACAAAATTGTAGGAATTGTTGTATTATCACCATGTATACTAGGTAACTAAAAGAAACAAACATAACATTGAAAGAAATCATAATACGAATACTCCTGAACCAGCAGAGTGATCCCCTTTGCCAACTCCCAACTTCTTCTAATTGCCTCTCAGCACTGGATCAATCACCAATGGTCCTTCAATTTCACAATAAGATGATATCCAATGTCTGTTTCTTCTTTCCTAAAGTTGTCAGCTTTCTGTCTTTGATTTCTTTTGATCCTTTGATATTTTTAGTACTGCCTTGCTATCTAAAAATATCTTTATGGATTTTTGCTGTTAACTTTTGTTTCCATTTCTCTACCCATCTTGATAATAGATTATCTGCCACTTCTTGGTTGGTTTTTTTATTAATTTTTCAGCTTTCTTATTTTTGTCTGCTATTGCCAGATCATCAGAAAAAATGAATTTGATTTCTTCATGTATCAGATATTATCCACTGTACAAATTAAAAGATATTATCCCTGTTGCCAACTAAGCTTTAAAAACACAAATAATGAGGGCTTAGAAGACATACCTAGATATTCTTCTAAACTAATTGACGGATTTTGATCATCATTAGTCAAAGGACATGAATTATATGAGGCCAAACACTGCCCATTTCCAACAATCCAACTATTTATTATAGGCAAAGTTGAAGCCTGTGCTACTAAGCAAAGAAAAATAACTTACGTATCTTAGAACGTAATAGAAACACCTACCTGATAAAAGGGTCCAACTTCCAGATTATCCAACAATTTTGGTAAGTATGGCATTGCATAGTAAAGAAAACTTGGATGTGGTATTGTCGGACCTAAAATAATTTTATAAAAAATCAAAGTTTAAATGGGCGCATATTTATATTATTATTGTAATAGAAATCTGACATAAACCTATAATGTAGGCAATGATTGGTGATCAAATTAAAGCTTTTTATAATTTTAAGTACATATAGATAATGTACATTTTTATATGATGAATTTTGAAAAATCTACCTCGTCTATGAGATCCGAGACAGGGTTTAAGCATAATGTCGTGTTCCAAAGGTTATTGGGTTTATTACATAGTATATGTGAACAGAACAAGTTGCATAGTTGACTTATAAATTTTGTGGTCATTCGAAGGAGTTACTCATATGCATTTTTCCTATGCTGAAAAATATCGTGAAAAAAAGTTGCTTCGATTTACTTCAAATTTATACTAATGAAGTCTGTTGATGTTAAAAGTAACTAAATATGGCGTGGTCTGACCTTTACGGGAAAGAGGTTTTTGTATAAATGTTATATTTATTAAAATTATGATTAAATACAATACTACTTGCAACTAAATTATCTGGCTCTCGGACTCTATCGCTCTAATTCAGTTTGTGTCCCAAAATCCCTCTCCAATTTGAGACCCACAATACGTCTTACCTTGTGAATTGTCACTGAGATAAGAATGACAGTAATTGACAAGAGCAGCAGCGTGGTTTATTGCATTTTCCCATGTCAGTAATAACAAATGACAAACTCCATCTTCATTACCATCATCTCCAGTAGACGAAATCGGACGAGAAGATGAAAATACCTACATCAAATATTTAATTACCATAATCAATAACTCGCACAGCAAATTTGAGATGCCATAGTAAAAGTTAGTAACTGATTAAATATAATCTAACGTGTTGCAAAACTTGGTTCCGTAAATCTGTGTAACTTACATGTATTTGCTTAGGCTCCATTCCTAGTTTTTGTGCTGCCTCTCTGCTTGGTATGACGATCCTTGAAACACCAGAAAGTGTCCATCCTGCCTCACCGGCCATGTGAATAAGCCATCCGATATCTGGGGAAACCGGAGAGACAAGGAGCAGCAGGTCAGAAGGAGTGGAGTAAATAAGAGATGATGGACTCCAATTGGAACACAATGGATCATGGGACGGATCTAAGTAGGCGGTGACACGTGGCCCAAAATAAATTGCCTAATGAAATGGATTAAACAAACTTTGAAATTTATTGAATTTCTTAAATATG
Organism: Parotoplana pacifica; assembly: GCA_034780595.1. NCBI lineage: Eukaryota > Metazoa > Platyhelminthes > Proseriata > Otoplanidae > Parotoplana > Parotoplana pacifica. Next base: position 2,911 of record JAUYWI010110472.1, read on the forward strand.
TTTCTTTTATATATAATTTTCATAATAAATCTTTAATAAAGTCTTATCTATCTTAGTAAATGAAATAGAACTGCAATTTTCAATTTTCAATAATCATCCAAAACCGAAAGATACTCACTAATTCTTTTTCAATAGTCTGTGGAAATCGAGTACAATCCCAGCCATGTGTGATTCCTTTGAACACGGCGTTGGGATCAGGGCCACATATTTTCTTGATTTGGGCTACTGCGTCATGTCCCCGGATAGCTATTGCCACAGTAAGCTTCTGTGCACCCACTTGACAAGGGGAATGTAGAATACGCAGTCCGCAAAGATCTAACCCAGCTGATAGAACTCGACGAAATAATTGAAACAGCAATGGAGCATTTTCTATAGGATAAAATAACACATTCCTTATTTTTTTAAAATTTGAGTTGAGTTGTAAAACAATAAAATTGTTTTTTTTACAAAAATCTGAGAATAAAGTTAACAGAAAAATATAAATATCGATAAATTTGAATGTAGGTAACAAACACTAACTCGGTAAATTATCTAAGGAATGGTGTTTCGGAAATAATTCGCGTGAGGTAATAATAATGACAGAATTATCCACAGAAAGAGATTGATGCGATTTTCCATTGAATTTTGAATGGCAATTGTCTTCATCGGCATGTAAACAAGCCCAATAAAAAGAGGGTTGAGAAGACCAATCAAAAGGTTCTTCATTGCAAATTTTGCTACCAATGGATTTAGCTGTGTGATCACTTGAAGGTACAATTCTTATAAAAGTACTAAGAGGAGCCCGACTAATTTCATCAGGAAGGCATTGACCAAGTCCACTTTCATCTCGATTGGAACTAATAGGACTAAAAATGCCCAGTGGTGCACAAAGTAATTGAAGAGAAGTTGAATGCAGAAGTGTAGAAAGCTTTGGTTTTGAACTATGCAATATCACACGAATATAAAGATGAATAAGATCATTTGAGTAGGAGGTTTGCGTTAGTCCAATAACCTGTAAATGTAAATAACGATATGAAGTAATATTAGTATTCAAATCCAATTAAAAGAAATTTGGTTCTTCTATGTAATCAAGATTGTGAAAAATTAAATAAATCAGAACATCAAAAGGTGAACACCTTTCAAAACAAGTTTTTAAACATTTTGTCAATAGTACACCTTACCTGAAATGGACTTGAGCCTTCGTCCAAAAGAGATAGCAACCAAGTAATGAAGGCGAGATAAGTAAATGAGGACTCTACACTGGAATCTAGCGTTTGGCGAGGTCGATTTGGTGAACGACTAAGGGTGAGTATTTCATACGGAGTTCTCAACTTAACAACCAAAGTCTGCACCTGATTGTCTGGAGACAGGGAGAGACGAGCGGGCAAGAGTGTAAAGGCTGCTGAATATGACGCTTCCTGAAATATAAGAAAATTGAAACTTTATGAGAGCGTGAAACGCAACATGCTATTTTCTATGAAATTATCGTTAATCAAATGACAAAAAATGGTCCGAACTCAAACTTAAATCTTGTGAGGGTTGAACAATGATATCAGACTATGTAGATAGGCCAATGTACTTTTTGTGAAGACCATCAATTTATGTTTATTATTACTGATAAACTGGATTTCTGTTTGTGATCACCTGATCATAGATATCACATTTTATAAGAATTATCATATTATAATGAATAAATCAAATCTTAAAAATTTCTAAATAGTAAACACATGTCTATAAAAAAGTCCGATAACAATCAAATTTACCGTATATTTTTTCTTGTTTATGTGTGAGACTAATGATTTCTATTTTCACAAATATTTTCAAGGACTATAATGCGTGTTTCTTACCTCATGAAATAACACAGGAGTTGTCTGATTCATTGATTTCGGTTTCTGAGTATTAATTTGTTTATACAACTGCCGTCTATTCCACAACGTATGCTCACGTTCTTTTCTATAAAAAAAATCACATTAGAGAAAATGTTATTGAATATTTCTAAAATTTCTACTTCATAAGAGGCTTACATTTCAGCAATCTTCCTCTGAACACGAATTGAACTACTTGACTGCTGATTTTTTTCAGATTCAAGTGGTTTATTTTTTTCTTGAATATCAGTGATAATATCCTCTACAGAAGACCTATTATTAGGAGAATTTTTAACGTCTACATTCTTCTTGGAAACAGCTGATTCCATCAAGCGAACAGACGATGCAATATCATTAATTTTGAATGCCTCTGGTGGATTTCTATTGTAAAATAAAAATACAAAATCAAGACACATATTAGAAAAAATATACAACTTTTTACAAGTACCATCCACCAATTTTAAGTTTATTTTATAAAAAAATTATATATCGGAATCAATTTTCAATTTTTTTAAAATAAATTTCATTAGTTTAATGTTAAATTTATCAACATGTGATGATAAGAATAACTTACATTGTTTCAATAGACTTAACTAAAGCACTGTTCTTTTGACGTCTAAAATTTTCTAGCCATAGCCCTTCGGATTTTCTGTCACCAACATCTAAATGGGATTTCTGAACTTTTTGATAATTACTTGTGCAAGTAGTCGAAAGTGGTTTGCACTTCGGTTGTTGATCTGACGTGCTAAAAGACAAGTTGTTGAAAATAAATTTATTTTCGGTTTTTGTTTTGCTAATGTAAATATATGTACATAGGTAAGTACAAGATACATACATATATAGTAACCATTTTTGTTAATTAATTTGTTGAAAACCTTGATTTTATAAGGCTTGCACAAGCATTACCTATACATCAAAAACATTCTATTTGACTTAGGTACGTACATAATCGGGGTGTGGCAGAAATCAAGAATGACTTCTATAGAATAAGTTCTATGCATTCCATTAAGAAAAATGCAAATTCGCAAATAAAATATCCTACAAAATTGTTATTCTCCATCTCAGCAACATCATCCTGAATATTTTTCTATGACAAACCTTGCATATATTATGATTATGAGGATTTGCACAGCTGATGTCATAAGAAAAACTATAATTAACTAAATTTAAAAGAAGGAAACACGTTTTAACTAACCTGTTCTCTTCAGTACTTAAAGATGGAGCTTCAGAAGAAGTCGAATGATCCTGATCAGTTGCAGTTGATGTAATTGGAGAGCCTCGTAAATCCAAATAAACAGTTTCAGGAATTTTAATAGAAACCTCCGTCTCTTTAAATTCTTTTATAAATAAACAAAATGGATAAAGAAATTTCAGATGGAGATTCTGAACTTGAAAATAATAAAATTCTAAATATTTGTAATTAATAAATATCATGATTCACAACCACGTAAACTTAACCAATTGATAGCTCATCAACCGGTCCGGTTCCAAGCCCAGATAAAAGAGGGAATTTAAGGGCATCCAAACATAAAAGTCTTAGTTCTATTTTTAGTAATTAAGACATCTAAACATATTGCCTTCTCTCAGAGAAGACTAGAAAACTCCGAATCATTGAATTTACCACGCTCGAGAAAATATTTAAATTGAGAATATTGAAGTCGTATACATTCCAGATATTTTAATTTTGTTTGACAAATGTTTTGATACTTGCATCATGCTACACTTGATATGTATTAGCGGACTGGATTCATAGGTTTTCATAAACCGTCTTTAGAACTAGAACTTTCGGAACTTCATGTTGATCACTGGTTTTGAGAACATACGAAACGTGTACAGTATAATCTGATATTACGACCTCGTGGCATTGGTTTTGTACAGGGTGCCCAAAAGGAACGCAAGTGAGAAAATAATTAAATTAATTAAAATTACACCTTGAGATAGGAACAACCACAGAATATTCATTTATTACTCTTCGGGCATAACTTTGCCTGTTTACATACATAAAAATCAATAATAGACTTAAAAATCTATGGAATAAATTTAAAAAACGAGCTCTGTGCATTTTGAATAAATCAATGAAAATGATGTCTGACCATTTTTAATACACATAAATCATTTTTAATTAATACACACCAATAAAAAATTGGTGTAGGTACATAGTTGAATGTGTTTGTTTAGTAGAGAATTACTTTAGAAGTGATAGCTACTGCAGCTAAACAAGCCCTAAATAAGCTAAAGCCAAATGCTCCTGTCCCTGATGATTCCACAATAAAACGCTTAATAGACAAGTTTCGACGTACAGGCTCTGTTAGTAATGAAGTACGCTCAGGCAGACCATCTTTAGGAGCGTTTGCTGGTCTGTTTAAGAGCTCTTCAAAATACTCTGCCCATCTGTTTTGTTGTTTTTCTGTTTCCATGATGATATGAATATCTTTGTCTTTGATTGGTCTCTCTGGCCTACTGTATTTTCGTGTTAGCTTTTTGGTAGTGGCATTAAGTTGTTTCGTATTGCCAGTAGCTGCTGCCTGTTCTGCTTCTTCTGCCAAGTTGTCAATACAGTTTCGCTTGTTGGTCCTCACGCTTCGTTTTACTTCTCTGTGGGCTTCTGTACACTCAATTTACGCTGCTGTCTTTGCTGCTCTGGTGCGGCTAAAGTTCAGAATTTCTTTAATTTGTTTCCTCACTTGTATTTTATGCATGGTTCCCGCTGACGTCTAGTTTTTCTGTTTAGGCTTTCTTGGTCCTATTACTTCCTGACAGGTTGACGTGTAAAAGCATCCTTAACTCCTTTCCATAGTGCTGGGAGATCATCATATAGCTCTTGGTCTTGTAGCACTTGAAACTTGTTGGCCAACAAAAGATGATAATATTCTTAGATTTTTGGTACTTCAAGAATCCAACATTAAATTTACATACATCTCTTTTTTTGTGTATTAATGTAATTCTTCTTTAGCTTCATTCATTTTTTTGTTTTATAATAATTCCCCAGTTGTTAATTTCAGTTGTCCTGACTGGTCTCACTGAGCCTGGGACTTTTCCATCTCCGCTGTTATCTGAGCTGTTTCCCTGCCTGGTACATTGTGTTGATGTTCCATGTTCCCATTGCTAATATTTTCCTGGTTGATAGAAGGATGCTCGGTTTTGTAGCTTCCTTGCGGCTTTCATCACATACGTCATACTCTCCCCAGATGGGGGAGTCCTTCCTCTTCCAAGAGCGGGATATTTGGGGTATGTATTGTTTTCAATGTTTTCGTAACGGTGAATGTTTACAGATGCGGTAGTTGGTCCATTTTAGTCTGATCACTAACCTTTGCCCTGTCCAGCTTGGGTGGCCCTACTAGGAGGAGTATATGCTCGCGCAGTCATTGCTCTCCGGGTCACTGAGATACGCAAGCCCCGACACCGCAACAAGGTATGGACCATGTGGGGAATGGTTAATTAATGTGACAGATAATTATCCCTCTTTCTTCGAAACATGTTTTTGGTCTGATGAAGCTTGGCTTTGGCTTAATGGATATGTTAATTCTCAAAATAGTCAACAATATGTGGTGAAGCTTCTGCATCCTCAGTAATTGAGCGTGTGGGCAGCCATGTCAGTTGAAGAAATTTCTTTTTTTGTTTTCAAGATCGTGCAAATACTACAGTCTACTCTGTAGTTTCATAGTACAAACATTAACTCGTAGTGAATCTGCAACTGTTTGGTTTCAACAAGATAATGCAATAGCCCACACATCAAATGTGTCATTAGAACACATTAAGCAATACTTTGATCAATGGACCTTTACCAAAGGACTTTATCCACTATGCTCTCCCGACTTATCTTCACCAGATTTTTTCTTGTAGGGATATCTCAAAGATGTTGTTTACATGATGGTATTAAAGAAGCCACTCTCAGAAATGTGTCAAGGTCTGTAGTGAAGTGGGCAAGGCTGTGCCTATCTGAAGGGAAACAACATTTTCAACATCTTTCAGGAAAGTTTAGGTGTATTGTACAAAACTGAACTTTATATTTTGAATAATATGCTTTTAAAATAAATTTTGGATTTTTAGTTTACTTCATTACTTTCTATGGACACACTGTATAATATAGAAATGCTTTAATTGTAAATTTATTTTCGATTTAACATCGATGGTAATAAAATAATTTGTTTCCGTTGATCTTTAACAATTTCATTCATAACTTTATTTCCACTCTTTTTGTATTCTAAACGAGGTAATAGTTAAACAGTTATTGTATTTATACAAATAAGATGCAATTGCACAGATTTTTGTGATAATTACTGATCACACCATCGTACCTAAAACTTACTTTTAGAAGAGTCACCTGAGATATCTAAAACACATTTAATAAAATAAAACTAGACAGTTCACTTTTCACTATTAAGCAATTTCATATCGCAATTATTTATGTTTAAATCTCACAAGTAAATTAAAAAATATAAATTTCGTAAAATAAGATAATAAACAAAAAATTACACTTACTTTCATAATTTAATTTTGTCGGTTTGCAAGAATAATTTTCTGAGAGATTAGCTAACTTTCTCAACAATGAATTATCCTCAGATATTTCCACTAAAATATGATAGGTACATATTAAAATAATAAAACATTTCAACCTGAAATCAATCATAGTACAACTTACCTGGCTCTGGAGCTTCATTATAAAAGGATGGTACCCGGTTACTGAAATTGAGAAGTCGTTCTTCAAGAAAATTATCTTAAATAAAATAATAGAAAAAATTAGATAGCTAATTTCAATGTATAATTAAACTGTATTAGGCCTGTAATGAAAGGGAATATTTCTCAAAACACGTACATTTAATAACTATCTTTATATGAAATATAAGTAAAGTTATAAATCTACCTAGGTCAACATTCCCTCTCGTTCCGAATGAAAGTGATACTCCGGATGGAGGTAAATATTTAACTCGAGCTTCTGCTTCAGCTTCCTCACTTTCCATGCCAAAAAATAATGTCTTCTTTAAAGTCACTTTGGGTTTTCTATTAATACTAGAGGCATCGCTGGTGGACCCACCTTTTGATGTAGATAATAAAGGTCCAACTTCATCATTATTTGAAGAGGTTGATGAAATAGTAGTGCCTTTAGAGATAGATGTATTCGATATAGAAATGCAATCTCCAAATATATTATTAGTTGTATTAAATGAAGCAGTTACACCTTTTGATTTAGATGTAGCAGGGCCATCTGTTGATACCGAAACTGAAGACCTAATTTCATTATTTGTGTCAATTGATAAAGCAGAAACTCCTTTGGAACTAGATTCAATTAAACTACCTGACCTAGTGAAATCTGCAGTAGTACCTTGACCAACATGTGTAGTTGTTGATAGGCAATGAGACCCACTAGATTGTTCATTATATCGATTTTGTATATTATCGCCGCTTGCAATCCAAGCATGTTTAGGTTGTGAGGGAAAAATTCCATTAGTTAAACCATTACTAAATGGCATTGGAGGAACTGAGTCATCTGATGAACTGTCAGGATCATTATCAGTGCTGTCCGCATCTATTTCATCATCTGCATCAGTAGATTCTACATCTAAGTCACCACTTGTATGAAATATTTTCATAAAATTTTCGCGAGTAAAACAGGAAGTGTCAAGACTGTTACTTTCCTGAAATATATAATATACCACATGAGTGAACAATTTAGAAATAAAGAAAATGTACTTTAATAATATTAACTGCAACCTACTTCATTCAATCTTATTCTCTATTGCAAAATAACTTGAAAAAACTTAAAGACAACAACATACATATACCACAAATGGTCAAAGTCTACTGAAAGAAGTTCTAGGGTGTGAGACACAGCAAATAGTTGCAGCCTACTAGTGCATTCTCTCAATGAGGGCTTAATATCTCATAAATCTACTAAAGTTGTTTAACAAATGCTTAGATTTTATTGAAAATAAAAGGTTAACTCACATCAGTTCCTCCAAGACCATAGTTGACTTTACCACGACTAAAAATCTAAACAGAAACCATCATATAAAAAATGTATAGGCTTTCAACATCACACCTTTATATCGTATAGAGTCTGTTTATTAATTGACTGCCTCCTCTTATTATTAGAAATGTATATAGCATTACTAATACATGCAAATGTAGAATAAATCTTTACTGCAGAAAACAAAAATAAAAAACAAAACCAGTCAAGCCTTCGACAGTATTAAC
>JAUYWI010110483.1:0-10948 GCA_034780595.1 Parotoplana pacifica
ATAAGTGGACAGGCACGCAGCTTAATATCAACAATGCCCAGGAGAGTCCAAGCATGCATTGTTGCCAAAGGTGGGCATACTAAATATTAGTATTTGTTTATGTACGGACTATGTATTGCTAAAAATGTAAGTTCAAATGCATAGTTAATGTGTCTCAATAAAAATAACAATTTTGGATAAAAATCGACTTTACACTATTAAAAAGTTCACCACTGTAGTTTGTGAACCCGTTTTTTCTACAGGAAGCCCAACGTATAGCCAAAGCAGCAGGTCAGAAAGCTGATCCGCCGGCAGGAGCTACCTCAACATCAGCTGTCGATTCATCTCCCCAACAACCAAGTACTTCTGCTTCTACTACCAGTAAACCTTCTCAGGAAGAAATTGAGAGGCTTCGAAAAGAGAAGGCTGATCGTAAGAAGCAATCAGACAAAGGAGAACAATTGAAAGCAACTGGCAATCAACCGTCAACCAAAGGTGACTGATCAAATTAAATCAATTTATTTGGTTTATTACCGAGTATTTGTTACTTTTTGTATTGTAGCTGGCTAATGAAATTTCTTCTATACAAAAAAACTTTAAAAATTAATAGCCATCAAAAAGCTTGTGTTTGCTTCTGAAGTTTTGTTAAAATGTGGTGTGTAAATATCAAAGCTTTATTTGTTTGAAATGCAATAATATAATTATTAATAGTTTGCCAGTTGTTAACCTTATCTTTCACTACTTTGCTCTTTTTATAGGGTGATTACAATTAATCGTTTTTTTATTTAAGGAAACGTACAACAGACTGAAAACTTGAAAGGAGGCCAGCTACAGCAGTCGGAAAAATCGAAGGGATGTCAACCACAATCAGATAAATTAAAAGGAGGTCAGTCACGGTTAGTAAAATTGAAAGGTGGCCCTCAACAAAAAGAGAAATCAAAGTCTGACGAGCAACATCATCGATCTTCCACTCCTGCTAAAAGTAAAATTTATATTTTGATTATACGTTAGATTTCGAATTTTTCTAAAAATGATAATTTTATAGTACCAGGTTATAATATCAGCTTTGGTGTAAACTAATGTTGGCTGTTTCTCAATTTAGTTTCCACTTCACATTCCATTGAAACAACGGCAGGACCTCCTCGGGTAACCAGTGATGTTCGCATGGACGATCCAGCTCAGCAGAAAAAGGTCACCAAGAGCCTGGGACGACATCGATTGGAACCACGTCCTGTGGAACAGAGGAGAGTGGCACTTTTTCAACACCTTCCCCAATATGACAAGAGGGTCAATGTTATAAAAGGGATGAAGTGAGTGTATTTTGAGAAGTTTATTTCAGTCAGACTTGTCAGATATTTGTGTAAATTTCTAGGATTTTATGCCTGCTTTAAACCATTTTTAGTAAAATAATTATCGATTTTAAAATGTAGAAATAGAAATGACTTTACTTTTTATTTATTTGAACATTCTATGGTCTTCCGTGGTCTTTTTTGTTGGTAGTTTTTCAGTCTGCCAACACTTTATGGGACGCAAATGATAGAAAACCCTTCAAAGTGTGCACAGAAATTATTTTCGTTTGGCGAAGCAACTCACATTTTGCACAAATCCTGAAAAACTTCCTAACTTTTGACAAATTGGGACATAAAAGCACAACAAAGGCTCTTTATTATTCTAGGGGATCCGCGCTGCGTCTACCTCAGCAAATTCGACTACGGCTAATCTAATAAAGGAACAACAATCAAAACAGGTGCAATAGAACATCCTCTACGGAAAATTTAAAGATGAATATTCAAATAACAAAATATTTCTTTTTTCCATAATATTTTTTTTAACGAATTCGCAGATTGGTATGAGTTTCATAACTCCAATAGTGCATCTAATTTGCTATCCAATATTAAAACTATTGTGTATCGATTTTATTTGGCTTGTCCAAAGTTTCCAAAATGTAAGATTTTGTACCTGGGTGACTAGGGCCGTCACATATTTACGTGGGGGCGGAGCAAATATAATATTGACTTGGCTGCTATGGACATCAGAGAACAAGAATTAATTATAAAAAATTGTACATGAACACCGAAATGGGACATTTTGTCCCCGCCGTTTGGTCCCTAGGGACGTTTCGTCTCCCATTTATCCCCAGTTATAGATTAGAGTTGCGATATTATATTAATTAAACTGAAACTATATGAATAGAACTGTGCAATAATTGAAATTTTAAAATATGCAGTTATTTTGTAATCAATTCCATTTTTAATACGATGATAACTAATTATAAGAAATAATATTTTATTATTATGTGGCTGAAAAGGAATCAACCAACGCAACACAAACTGCTTCAATGTCCTTTAGAGACATCATTTGGAGTAGAAAGTATTATTTTTTCGCATTAATTGCATTTTCTATAACTGGGGGAAAATTGGGACGAAACGTCCAATTTGATTTTGAGGACCCAAAGTCACAGATTACAAGAGCACAACTCTACCAGCCGCTCGTAGTCTCAAAATTTCATTTTAAAAGAAATAGTTTTAAAAATAACCACCCCTGCGATTCTCAAAGCTAATGTTATCTACAAATTCTTTTATGTTGATGATCAAGACTGCTCCTACATTGGGCAAACTCATTGACATTTAGCTACAAGAATCAAGGAACACAATCGTTTGGGACCAATAATAGCTGAACATGAGGACAATTGTTAAAAATGTGAAAGTGGTGCTCAACTTTTCGAACAATTAAAGATCATTGACAGTGATAGGAATAAATTTAATTTATCTATAAAAGAAACCATTTATATGAAACAAGTTAATTCCTCATTGAATAGATCATTGTTGAACTGTGGAACTAGTTATTGTTTGAAGGTGTTTAATTAACTTTTTGATATTTCTTTTTTGTTTAATTTATTATTGTAATTTATTAATTGCTTTTTAGTATTGTTTTATTTTCATATAATTAATGTAAACATAACAAAATTAAGTCTGACGATGTAAAGTGATTTTACGAAACTAGTCACTATTTTATGAATAAACATGGCTCTCCTGTTTATATTTCTACTTAAATTACGAAACATACTTAATTTTCTAAATAGAAGTTTAATGTTATAACCTCTGGTGCTTAATTTATTGTAAGTAACTTGAAACAAAAAGCAAAATCTTTATGAGAGACACAAATATTATCAATCATATCTAATGTGTTGGCTGTAGAGGCAATTATATCAGATAACAGAATGAATATTACTGTCAAAAATGGCATGTTAACAACTTCAAAAGAAAAAATATCTACTTTATGAGATATTTAAAAAATATGCATACTTGCTTTATTTCTGAAATACTGATAGAATAGTTAACAAATCCAAACAGTAAAAATATAATTTGGAAAATCCAAAAATAACTTAATACGTTTTAACTAAAATAGCTACTTGCAGGAATACATGATGCACAAAGACTTTTTGGACAGACAGTATATATAAATTCACTTATTTCTAGAGGCGAAATAATTGTCGTAACAAGTCAGAGTCTCTCGCAACATTATCGTTGTAGATTGGGGTCAGGTTCCAGTATCCACCCATCCTTTCTTGAACTTGGGGTCCGTATGGACGAAGGCCTCATTTCTGGTTCCAATGCCCGCTGTTTGGACTTTCTGAGAGCCATGATCATCCTTATTCGGGATTATAAACAGCCAGATAATTTGGATTTTGGGAGACATTTTAACCAGGTGTGTGCCTCTTATATCATACCATAATTAATGCTAAATAGTTTTTTGTGTATAAATATTAGCTGAAGAAGCCCAAATTCCATGACGCTAACTTTTCCAATAATTTTCTATCTGTGTAATTTCTTCTTAAACATTGTATTGTTTACGACTCACTTCGTTAATATTTTATCTGCGGCCATGTCGACGTCCATTTATTTTTTATCAGGTCTTACAACGACATATAGCCTTTCTTACCCAGTGTCGGCCTTTAGCAGTCACCATGCGAACTGCTATACTTAATCTCAAAGAGGAAATTAATAGAATTGACAAATCCTGCTCAGAGTCGGAGGTAGGAAGCGGTTATATTTATTGTATTATTATTATACTATGAAGTACATCAGTTTCTTGGATTATGATGTGGATATAATAAAGTTTAAATATGCTATCCGTAAGTCTTAGATAACAATTTTAAATAATATCTTTTTAATATGAAATTTATGATCAAATATTAAATTTCAAATGCTGGTAACTATTTCTATGTTACTAAAGTAAACATGTCCTCCGCTTTGGTATGAGTACTTACAATAATTTCCTTTACGTTTGACTTACATGACACAGCTGTTTTTCTTTTTAGTCTAAAGAACAGCTGATCGGCAGTATTGAGGAGTTTGTAAAAGTGCGTATTGAAATGGCTGGTTTGGCGATCACCAACAAAGCCATGGACATCTTCACATCAGGTGATCTTGTGCTTGTATATGGCTACTCGAGTTTGGTGGTCAGGGTGCTAACTACAACCGCTAGAGAACGTCGAATTAAGTTTCGTGTACTGGTGGTGGATTCTCAGCCGACATTGGAAGGACGTGCGATGGTCTCCAAACTGACTTCTGCTGGCATTCCTTGTCTATATACGCTGATTTCTGCTGTGCCAACTTATATGCCTCAGGTTAGTTACAGCACTCTCTAGTCTGTAATACACTAAAAAGTAGAACTTAATAAATCAATTCTTTTTGAATGATTGGTACCACACAAATTATCTTGAACATTTTTAATGTTAATTGGTCAATTAATTTGATGCATAACTGATTTTTAACTTAAAACTTTTAAAATCAAACAGTGAATCAACCAATGGTCATAATTTTAATGCAATAGGTCACAATGATTGTTTAGCACAATCTTTAGGTGTAGCTATGTACCCTTTTTGTACCACTATGTTTCACTTATAACTTTAAAATCATTTAGTATTTATTGTTTTAAACTATTTATCAGTGATGCTTGGGATATTTTTAATAGTACCTGTATTTTAAAAATAACCAGAAATATTAGACAGGGAGCTCAATGGATTTGAATCATAATATTGAGGTCCTGGATATGACTACATCCGTGTCGTGTGTGGGGTTAGGAAGTCCTACATAACCTATAAAATACACACAATGACCAGTCCCTATCTATAACTCGCAAATCCGTCAGCGCCATAAAACCGAGAGGGTTCCTAGGGTACGAGGGTTGGGGACTATGCTGCCTACTCTAACCAAAGGCTTGGCTCACTGTTTAAAACTGGGATGACGTCAGGAAGAGCATCCGGTCAGTAAAACTGGTTCCATTAACTCTTACAATATGGGATAAGTCACCCCATGATAATTGAATGAGCACTGATTAGAATTCTCACTGAGATTTTAGTGAGTACGATAATGAGGCTGTGAGGATGTCAAGATTAGGGTCATGGTCGGGTCAACACTTAGTGGAGTTTAATCTAGGAGTTGGCGTACATCATGGGTCTGTATTGTTACTATTTTATTTGCATTAGTTGTGGACGTGTTGTCGGAGAAAGTGAGAAAGGGGGAGTTATTAGAATTGCTTTATGCTGATAATGGCGGAGTCCTTGAAGGAACTAGAGGACCAATTTATGAAATGGAAATAGGCATTCGATGGAAAATGTTTAAAAGTAAACATGGGAAATACGAAAATCATGGAATGTGGAATGAGTGACGAAGTCTCAGTGAAGGCAAAGACTGATCCATGTAAAATATGTGGTAAAAGAGTGTTGAGCAACTCATTCCGGTGCAAAAAGTGCGAAAAGTGGATCCACGGCAGAGCTCTGGAAAAGAAGAGAGTCCCTATATTAATGACCACCGACTTCAAGTGCAAGAAATGTATGCAGTGAAATGAGTCTGATAGAAATGTTACAGAGCATGTAAATATAGAAGTTGAGGTGTTAAAAGACCTTGATAGAGTGAATGAATTTTGTTAATTGGGAGATACACTAAGTGCAGGAGGAGGCAGCGAACTGACAGTAACAAAGAGAGAGATTGGAATCAGTACTTTACGACTATAGACTGACTCTAGTAGGGGCGAATTTATATAGCACATGTGTTAGACCAGTAATAATTGTTTGCACGGGCATGGGTAGTAAGATCAAAGAAGAAAATATCTTAAGAAATGCAGAAAATACTATGGTTAGAAAAATATGTGGAGTTAAGCAGTGGGATTACATGAATTCAGAAGTGTTGATGGAAAATCTTGGTCTGTGCGAGTCCATTGTAGAGGTAGTGAGACAGAGCTGTTTAAGATAGTGTGATCATGTGCAGAGAATAGTGGTGTAAAAATGGCACGGGGCGAAGGAAAGAGGTTGCCCAGATTTAACCTGGAAGAGTATGTCAGTAAGAGAATGTCGATAGGTTGAACTGAAGATCGGAGATCATGAAGATAAAAATGCTGGAAAATTGGTGTGGCCAGTTGGAAAGAAGGAGGGTCGGCGACTCCCTGTCAGAGGGAAATAAGCTGACTTTAAAAATGATGATGATGATGATAATGAAAAGCATTGATGATTTGGTTATGTAGTATTAGTAAATACATCCTCTTGTGTTGCGCAATTATTGATCACTCATTATGTTTTTCCTATACTGCTAGAATAACTATGAGAAAGTTATTTTGATTCACTTCAAATTTACACTATAGTTATCTATACATTATCATAAACATATTTTGAATTTTCGAATCATTTGATTAAGCGAAACGAACCTTTTGGATACTTTTAATTTTATAATTAGAAGGTAAAAATTATGGGTAGCATCAAAATTTTCGTTTTGATTAACCAAATAATTTGAACCTTTCAAAAAAAATATTTATGATGTTTAGTGTAAATTTCAAGTTACTCAAAGCAACTTAGTTTTTACCCATATCAAAGCTTTGCGTGCGTTCTACTACTTATATTAAAGTCCTCTCGGCTGCCTGTTTACAAACATTTGGGACTCGATATTAGTTTGAAAATCTACTGCTCCCGGACTATTTGGGTCACCAACTGTAGACCATTTTTGTTTTATCTTCCGAAGTTGTTCTGCTTGATAATGTAGGACAATAAAAATAAAAAATATCTATTAAGAATAAAGTCTAGCAAAATTTGAATTTTAAAGAGCTTTAGAAATTTTATTGCGGTAGACTGTGTTTCGCTTTGATAAGATCTGTATTAAAAGTAAAACAGTTTTTTTTAAATAGCTGTTGGATAAAATTCGCCTTAACATTAATTTATTTGCAGTTGAAGCAGTGGTTTCCTAGATATTTTATCACAAATAAGTTTTAAAAATGCCTACATTCAGGCGTATGGCTGTATGTTATTTACTCTGAAAAGAGAACACTGAAATCTGTACAACATGAGCACAGTTATTAACAATTTATATGTACTTTGCAATTTATATCATTTCCACTTGGGTGTATTATTAAAACAGTTTGAGCAAAAAGTACTGTATTTATTGATTTTGGGAACCAGTGTAACTGTGATGGATATTTTTCTTTGTCCAGGTGTCACTAGTGGTAATGGGTGCCCATGCCTTGCTCAGTAATGGCTATGTGGTGTCTCGCATAGGTGCCGGGTACGTTGCCAATGTGGCTGCCGCCTTTCACAAACCTCTCTTCGTTTGTTGTGAAACCTACAAGTTCTGGGAGAGGGCGCAGACTGATGCCTTCGAATACAACGAACTGTGTGATCCTGATCAGTTATTTAAGAGTTCTATGACATCATCAAGGTCTTGTCTAGCTGACTGGCGGGACAGCACTAAGTGCCTGTACCCTCTGTGCCTCGCAAATGATATAATTAGTCATGACCTTGCTCAGGTCCTGGTTAGTGACGAGGGTATCATATCCACCAGATCGGTGCCTGTGGTCATGAGAGTCAAACGTGTAGGTGTTGTCTGACTGATGAATTCACATCTAATGTGAGCAGAATATTTCCGGATGTAAACTTCTGTCATCTACTCCTGGAAACTTCTTGTATTCTCTGAGTTCACTTTCATGGACTTAAAGCCAATGGCGCTTGATCTGTGTTAGTTAAACCACCAGTCTATGGAAGCAGTCAGCACACTTTGGATATCTAAACTTAATATACAAAGAAATAAAAATTGATATTTATGGTAATTTTGATAGAAATAATAGTTGTGTAACGAAATGAACAATCAAAAGAAGGACAGATAATGCCATTAACTACGTACTCCCAAATACGGGACCATTATCTTTAAACATTCGTATATTTCGTTCTCCCTTTTCAAATTCTCTTGCGAATCTTGTGATATAATTTGTTAATGTAGATTGTAGAATATCGATATGGTGGTTGAGGTTCAAGTTCAATATTCTCAATAAGAAACCGTCGAGAGATAGTTAATGAAAACAAAACTTCACATAAGTTCCAAAACTTTTATTCTAATATTCATTACCAACATGTTTCGACACATCTTCGAGGTAAAAGTACAACGTTAACATTTACAAAACAGAAACTAAAAATTGAATTACGTGTAAACAATGAAGATAATAATATAGTACAGTAAAACACACAAAAAGTGCCAAAAGACTAACGAAAACACTAAGAGAAAACTTTCACAGTAAATTCAGTTCCTTGATTGACTTGAGTGTCAAGAGATGGGCGATTATGTAAATTTAAAAGAGCTTCTTTACATTTAATATCAAGGTCAGAATTACCACGAGTAATGATGCTAAAATTGTAGATCCAATTATTATTACACGAATTACAAATAAATAAATGATCAGAAATAGAAGACTTCGAGTTGACATTTAAATGTTCATAAACCATAGTGATTATGTGCCTTGATGTCTTACCAATATGGGTAATGTTCTGATCACCAGAACAAATAAAGCGATAAACAGGACAAGAATTAATCAATTTAGGTATATGATCTTTATTACCAAAAAAGTACCAGACTTGCGATATTTAAAAACTGCATTAACAAATATCCTTTAGATCAAACTATAGAGCAGGCTGCTGATTTTGTATATAATTCCAATAATATTCCTTCCTCCATTTCCAACACATTTTTGTAAAATGTTAAAATCAGCTACTGAAGGTATTTTTTCATTTGACAATAAGTTATACCATGGGTTCTCCCTTAGGACCTACTACTTCTCATGTTTGCATGACTTTCCTAGAAAATATTTTTTTTTGAATAAAAGTTTTGGAACTTGTGCAGTTTGTTTTTAAATATTTAAAACAGCTTAGGCCTACGCCGAGATTTTTACTTATAAATTTCAGCTGTAATACAGTATTGACATCGTATCTAGCCATCATCTACATCATTTCAACCTACTAACTTTTCAACTCTACGGTTCGAACTGTTTGTAATTACATATGTATGTATGTGCTTTTGTTTGGGAAATATACAATAATATTAAAAGTACCGAAATGTATTTTTTTCTGGGGATTTGTGATAGTTTTATATCCAAAATTGTAACTTTATGGAAATCCTATATTTATAAATAATGTATCGGTGTTTTTACGATGAAGTCAATTGAACAATGTTTAATTATGCATAGTTTATTATAACGTGCTGAGTGCTTTCGTTAGTATAACATCGTCAGATCAAGATGTTTAAAGTTCTCAGCACGTTTAATTTTTATTGATTGTAACTACGTCTTTAATTATGACGTCATCAGCTTTGTTTCCATAACGAATTTATTTTTAAAAAAACAATGGTACCAAATTTTAACCTATTCGATCCACGGTTAGTTTTTTGTATGTAATAGAATTACATAATAAAAGTTTATTTGCTCTTCTAAAATAAATTTTGTTTTTAAGATTGTCTATTGTTTGTACCTATCTAACATAGTCGACATATTTGATTTTGCTGTTTTCATTTTCTTGTACATAATAATATTAATGAAATAATTTTAATTGTTTGAGGTACATAGTTGTGTTTTGTTTTCTATCACACCATAGATATAGGGAAATGTTTTATACCTTTTCTAGTAGTAGTATGCAAAGATTCAACCATTGAACTAGAGTAGTTAAAGTTCAATGGATTCAACTACTAGTGCTTGCTATATTAATTAAAAATGACAAATTTAATGCTTATAGTACTGTTCCGTAATGATCAGGGATGAGATTATTCAAGAGATTTCAGGATATACAATAAAATTATCTTCTATAGTAGAAAGGGTTTGTTTTTGAATAGTCATTTGAATAACATGAAAATGATTATTTTTAACTCACTATATACAATCTTGACTTGTAAATGGTGGTATTCTCATAAAACAGACTATCCTTCTGTCTTTAAAATTGCTTTCGCTGAGTTAACATTCTTTCATGGATCATTGGTTGAATCTTCTTTCAGTATTATGGGAACCGTTTTGGCTCCACAATACACATC
This sequence comes from Parotoplana pacifica, assembly GCA_034780595.1. Lineage (NCBI taxonomy): Eukaryota > Metazoa > Platyhelminthes > Proseriata > Otoplanidae > Parotoplana > Parotoplana pacifica. The sequence goes on from JAUYWI010110483.1 coordinate 10,314, forward strand.
GATTACAATCAATACATTTGACTGCTTACAAACAATCAGAAGTGAATTATTGTCAATAAACAAAATAACCTTTGAATATTTTTACCGTGCTAATATTGTGTATGATCCAAAATGAATGTAGAGAAATCAATGCGCTATAAAAAGAATTATAACAAATTCAAGATCAATATGATAAAGCACACATTTTCATTATGAAATTTTCAAATATTGTATATACTATATATTAATTCATTACCACATCTAAACCATATAAAATGAGTTGTAATTTATTAAGTTGTTTGTAAAATATTTAGAAGTAGTACACTTGTTATTATGGTGCATAATATGGAATTCAAAGTGGAATATGAGATTAATTTTTTTTCATTTAAAACAACTTAGTAATATTTACAATTATATTGAATTGTTAATTTCTCATTAGTGATGGAAAATGTACTCGAAGAAATGAAGACATTCAAAATCAACATCCTGGGACTATGAGAAACACGATGGAAATGATCTGGAGAGTTGCCGAATCATCTACTCAGGAGGCAATAAACACCAACAAGGAGTAGCCATAGACCTCGATCAACATCACTCAGGAAGAACTATCAAAATAATACAGAAAACAGAACGGATGATATTAACAGTATTAGAAG
>JAUYWI010110494.1:0-10947 GCA_034780595.1 Parotoplana pacifica
GGAGGAGAAGGAGGATATGGAGCACGTGTGGAGGGATGATGCGGGTAGAGCTAGGAGGCTGGAGTTAGGGCTGGAGGAGCTGAAGGATAGCTGGCAAAAGCCCGAGGCGTCCCTAATGTATTGGAGGTGGTGGAGGAGGGTGAAGTTGAAGAATGTGTGTCTGTAGGTCAACAACAACAACAACATCAACAGCAGTCAGTGCCCTGTATTATAGGCCAATTGGATAAAAGTGAAAGATGCGAATTATTTAGAGGAATTTAACTTAGGAAGAGCCCTTTTAGGTCCTCTGGTGGTCTTACCCACTATTTAGACAATGGCAGACGACCATTCCCAGATACTTCGACAGTATTGGTTATCTTTTCAGCTATTCTGGTCCAGTAAGATTCCAAAATTTTGAACTTGATGTTTTTTAAACATTTTATGAAGATTTTAGAAAGCAATAATTCATTTATAGATTCACTATTGTATTCAGCCAACATATACTCCTGGCAAAAGTATCCGTACCAGCTATAACAAAAATTGCATTTAAATCTTAATTTTTATAATACTATAATCGTCATTATATCATAAATAGAAATATTGTGTCATTAATTTTTGTCATTTTACTGTATATAGCATAGAGTATGAGTATACCTTATGGTGTATAGCTTATCGTGTATTGTTCAGTTTTGAAGGCATTACGTAATAGAGCTTTGCATATTTCAATATTGAAAGATGATTAAAAATGACCTATAGGCGTTTAAGATAAAAACTTTTTTTAAGTTCATTGTTGGTTATTTAAATGAATAAATTGGTCTTGCTTTTCTGTCAAAATGTTTTTAACCCACGATCAGCAAGTTCAACTTGTCAATTTGAAGGAAGAAGGACTAAGTTATTCGGCTTTAGATCAAAGATTCCAAGTCAGGAGAGCAACCGTGGTTGCCTTGTATAGAAGTACCAAGTTAGTGGATCTGTGGATGACACCCCCAGAAGTGGAAGGCCTAAGGTATTCACTAAACGCCGGGATAGGTCACTGTTACGGATCTCTGGTAGGAACCCCAGATTGACATCGAGGCAACTGACCCAATTTTGGCAACAGCATGCTGTGGTGTAGAAGTCAGATCGCGCACAGTTCGACATTGACTATTCTCTTCTTGTCTGTACTCTTATGTGGCACCGAAGAAACCTACTTGATGAGTGTGTGGAACATACTTGGGATCCTGCTATTGAGTCCATCTATCAACAAGACAATGCCACACCACACGTTGCTCGTCTTGCCACCAACTGGTTCGATGACCACTGTTTAACCCGTCTTGTCTAGCTACCCAATAGCTCTGACCTTAGCTGGTCTTAAGTTGAACAAAACTGGATCGAGAGGTTATCCATGGTCTTCGAGAACTTTTTGAGCGAGCAACGTGGTATTTCTCAAACATAGAACGTGATTTCATTGAAAAACTACTTGAATCAATACCTAGAAGTTGTCGAGAATGTATTGCAAATAGAGGTGGTGATACCCACTATTAAATTTCTAACCCTTGAGAACACGAAAACATCCCTTTTCAGGGCCATCACTTATTGATTGATATTTGTGTCATTTATTGTAACAATTGAGTTGTATAGCCAAAATTTAAGTATAAAATAAAAAATGACAAAAAACATGGGTGGTACGGTTACTTTATGCCAAGGGTGTAGGAGATAAAAGAGTAAACATTAGTTAGATACTAGGTACAATATAAATTCCTTCTAATTTTAGGTATTTTCAATATTATTTGAGTATCATAACTGAAGTTGCAAAAGAAAAACCACTTTTAGAAATTTTGGAAACCGAACAAAAGTTTCTGGCAAAAAAGTTATTTAAAAGTACGTTTAGTTATTTCTATTCATTGATCAATTTAAACTTGTATGGCGCGATTTTTTTTAAAATTTATTTGGTGCTATAGATTATAATTTGACCACAGGGAAGTGGTGGGGTAAAACGGCTCACTTAAGCGCAACGTTATCTTAAATATTTGTTTGTAAGTGCATAATATTGCTGTTTGAAAATGTATCTCAATTGTATACTCCTGTAACAAATTATAGTAAGAAATCTGACTTCTTTTGATTGAATTTTGAGCAGACGATATTTTAAAACTGTATGTTTATTCTATTAATAAAAAATCTGAGGCTAAATACCGATAAAAACAAGTAGTGCAAGGGTAGGTACAGGTTTTTAAATTTTATGACGATAAAAAAGAAAGAACACACACTGTAGCTAATAAAAATGAAACAATCCTGTGTATAACATCAGAACAATGTTTAGAGTTTATGAATGACCGGATAATGAGTTTAAGAACAATAAAGCTTCTTCACGTGCCCAGTCTGAACAGTTTACACATTGAAACCAACCTTCTGCTGTGGAGTACCAATCAGTTGAACAAACACAACATTTGTTTGAACTCGAAGCTTGCTGAATTCTGTTATGTGCTCTCCATGTACTTGCTTGATCTAAAATTGTAATATAAATTTCAAAGAAATATATGGTTGACCATTTTTATAATAGGCACATTTGAGCATATCTTTCTAAAGCAATTGAATTTACATACAAACTACAGGGCTGGAAATAAATAACCGATACAAGACACTAATTTTCTATAACATTTTCAATGAGAAATTTTTAATTTTAAAACAATTGCTTTACTTGGATTTTTTTCAGAATGGTATTTATTTCTGGAAAATAAAATCCTAAAATCAGTTTTAGAATGAGAAAATTTTCTTTGACCTTTTTAATGAAATATAGTCTTGTATCGGTTATTTATTTCCAGCTCTGTATTAAAAATTCTATGGTTATAAGAAAGGTACCTATTTACCTGAAGATGTGCTCTTCTCCACTATTTTTTTTCTTGGATGATCCTGGACCTGGACTCTGTTTTCTTGTTTTCAATTTGTTATTCTAATTTTCTTTTGTATGGCGATGATGTTATAATAGAGGTTGTGCCTTTAGTCTTGTTAGATGGTTTTTTTGTTATCTTCGGAGTTTTGGTTCTAATGATGATGTCTTTGTGGAGAATCATTTTAGAAGCAGGAACATCAAGAACCGGGGCATTGTTAGCAGCACTCGAACTAGGACTCTGGGTAGCAGAAACATCAAGACTTGGATTTAAGTCTACAACTTCTTTAGTCATATCTGTAGTGTTATCAGTCACTTCTGCTAGTAAGAAGTCATCATCTGAAAGGACATGCCGATTACATGGAACAATACCCATTTTTCAAAACTATGAATTGCATTCAATGAGGTTGATGCTCGGAAATACGCAACGCCAGGCAATTTGTCAATCGTTCAATGGCTTGTGTGCACAATGAGGAGGCAACACCAACAATGTAACATGCTTTTGTCGAACAAGATTAATAACATCAATGTTGCGGCTATGTGTATTATGCCCATCTAGAATTAACCAACCAGGATCATTTGTGAATCAATAAATGACCAAACCATTTGGTGATAATTTACACTTGCATCTATCCACTAAGATGACGAGTATATTGCGTTTCAGATAGAGTTCCATCGAAAAATTCAGCTTTACCATGCACTCGGAAAATAAAAAATGGCGGAATTAATTTCCCTCCTGCATTCATACAAAACATGGTGGCTGAAGTGGCTTCTTGAATTCTTAGTGCTATTTCAGGGTGTCTCTTCCTAAACCCGTAAAGCCAGTCTACTCCTGCTAGTCCTACATCCTTGTTAAATTTGTAAGGTATGTCATTTCTCTCCGCTAAACGAAATGCAATGTAGGTATCTGACATTGTGGGCTGTCAAACCAAAAAAAATGGCCTTCCATGTCTTAAAAATGTATTAGATGTCCTTCCATTTCTAGTGAAAAGAAAGGATCAATTCTACCAAGCACTTAAAATTATGTGCAGAAATATGCATTGATAGAAGGTATAGTACATATATGAATAATATGTCATAAAGTGAAGGTTGAGGATATAACCTTACTTTTTTTCTTCAACTGCTCTAGTATATTCTTTACACGACATTTTAAAGTGGTCTTTGGCACTTCAAATTCCCCTCTCCGAGCTGACTCATCTGCTTGTATTATTTGATTTTCATTTCAACTATCACGTGTTATAGTTCTTTTATATTTTTTTGGTATCTAAAGTTAAGTAGAAATATTATTATATTTAATTAAACTGCTGAGGTATAACAGACCAACTGTTGGGTAAAATGGACTACTGATGGTCCGTTTTACCCCATTCACAGAGAAATTTAAAAATTAATATATACATATTTTAGGCACATCCAAGTTAAACGTTTCTTATATAATGCTACTACAGTATACTAAATTGATGAATAAAGCAAGGCACACCTATTTTAATTGGCTACATATAAACTACAGCATGTGGGCACAATAAATGTCTAAGTTTACAAATGTTAAAGAACTCACTTTTTCTATTCTGAAACGAAGCGTGAAACCAATATTCCATATTTTCGCTTGCAGAATATCTATTTATAATATTAGCTCATTTAAACCAATTACATTAAAGAATAATGTTTTTCAGTAAACTTGGGGTAGTCCGTCTTGCCCTCGTGGGCCGTTTTACCCACCTTCCCCCACTCAACATTGGTTTATACTTTTTCTCTTGCCAAAATTTAATTTTTGGACTATATCGTCAAAAGATATTTAAGGGTGACAGGATGTAGCGCTTATAAAATATTATGTTTCCTATTTCGCTTAACGCTGCTTTATTGGTGATCTGGCCATCATTAATTCTTACCACTTACAATCTATGTACTTGAAAGTAGTAGAGTAGAAACAGCAAAAAAATTTCTTTCGTCACTGGTTAATTATGTATACCAAACAAAAGCATAGAGCAACTCATTTTGCTACCATTTACTATCTTGGATACCGTCATTACACCATCATCGGCCACTTATCAATTTCTTTAAAAAAAATTGAATTTTACAATAGACAGCCAGTTTAGAAATGGCTAAAATTTTTATAATCTTTTATTTGAAAAATTGTCTCCAAATGTAAAATCATTGTTAGTTTACATGAATTAATTTTTTAAAATAAACTTTGATTATCTTTATTTTCAGAGAATATTTCTACAAAAGAACGAGAAGAGTGGATTAAATTCTCCAATATTGTTGCTATTTTTATTGACCTTGCCAATGAAACACTTATAAAACCGAATCAGAAACCTATTGAAGAAACTGATATGGAAGGAAAACCGATTATTGATCCAAATAAAATGAAAACTAGTCACGATGAATTGTGATTAAATTTATTTACAATACCATTTTTTATTTCTTTATATTATTTCATATAAGAAATTTCTTTGATGTTAATGTATTCTGCAATTTTCGTGAACCTTATGGGGATGGCCACTTTATTTACGAAGCGTTGAGTTTAATCGTTTATTCAAATAATACAATTTTATTATTTTAATTTGAGGATAATAATCTACAGTATATCTGTTATAGATTGCTCGAACTTTTTTAGAGGAACATTTTAACTTAAACCCGATGTCAAACAAACATGAAATTTGGTATAACATGTATGTTGTGAAAATTCATCCAGGAAAACACATTTTTAGCCATTTTTTAGCCATTATGACATCACAAATAGAAAAACAACTTTTCAACCATTATGATCAGACGCGATGTTTTGATAACTGTTCCTACTCACTCATATTGTAAGAATGATATGAGCAAAAAAAATTGAGATTATTGTTTTTTTGGCTGAAACAGGTTTCAAATTGGATTTGTGATTAGACAAGGACCTATGTATAATACAAACCTACGAATTTCCAGCTTGAAATGATTATTTGGGACTGGTTTATGACATAAGAGGCGCGAAATTTAATATCTTATGGACTAGGTTAGCCAATTTTGAAAATAAGTTTTGTAGACATGATCATAACGTCACTGGGATGCTAACATGATATGGATTAGTGCTTCACATTTTTTATTCCAAAATTATCGATTTTGTCAAAATAACCGTGATATCAGGATCGCAGAATCCCATGTGAACAAAAACTGCAGTTTAAGTAATTAGACTTACACCTATATAGGAAACATAAAGCTGATATGAAATTTATAGAAATAAACAAAAATCTATAATGAAATTTTGAAAAAATTGAATCCACGCGCTATTGAATCGGTGTGTTCCCAGGGTGTGCAAGAAATGGAACTAATGCTCGTACTGTTACAGCAGTTTCAGCCATGTCCAGTCGATCGCATCACCAAATTTATATCTTGTAGTTAATGTAATTAAAGTAAAAAGTCTGTAAATCGTTTTGTATTTCACGTGTTGTCTGTGGTCTCTGTTCTTTTACAAAAGTACAAAGTACACAAAAGTACACTACCTGTTCTCTAAACAGAAACAACTAGAACGCGTTACAATACTAAAGAGGTACCTAGACTACTAATTGTAATCTATATTATAATTAGGTAAAACATTACATGACACCGACCCCCTATGGTTACGTAACGGCCCTCTTAAAAAATTGGTTGTGCCGAAATGTACCGTAAAAAGGTCAGAGCTTTTTACAAAGTCAGATATTAAAGTCCACTGTTTTTTTAGGTATGGTACGGGACCCATCCCTAGATGGCAACCTGTAGAGAAACTGCAAAACCAGCCCAGAAGGGAAGAGTGGGTTACATGTAACCCACTTTTCCCTTCTGTAATGCTGGGCTGGTTTTGTAGACAAGAACTAGCAACCCCTAAGTCTCCTTTACCAGGGTCATGGTGAAACTAAGGAAAGCAACATGGATGATGAACTTTTTTGAGCGCAGGGTTTCCTACTGACGTAGGTTCAATCGCTTTCGGTGTCTTGGGGAAGATTCGTTCATCGGACAACGGAAAAGACCACCAGCCCAAGTTAGTAGGACATTGCTGCATACGAAGGACCTGTGGAACCACGTATGGTTCACTCTCTAAGAAAACTATATGCTGGCACAAAACATTAGAAATAATAAATTGGCGCATTGCTAGTGAGACCCTCAGACTTGTTTGCGTTAATGCAACTGGGGAAAAATATTCGAGCAATGAGAGTAATGAAGTCGTTATTAATGACGATGTATAGCCAAACTCTCAAGCTTACTCGAGGAAGCTGTAGATATGATGTGGTTTCAATAAAACATACTTGTTGGTTTAAACATAGTCACAACAATCGGCACTTGGAATGTGTGGAGAACCTTCAAACAAACCGGAAAGCTACATCTCTTGGTGCAGGAAATGCAACGTGTGCAATGTGATTTCTTGGACTGGATGAAACTAGATGGATTGGCACAGGCCACTTTCAAACGACGAATGGTCATATTGTATCACGCAAAATACTATACTTAGCTGATCAATGACAAACAGCTGAACATGGCCTTCATTTTGATCGATACAAGGATCTATTCCAGAAAGTGAAAATGAGTTGTAATGCAGATAAAGAGCCTTCAACTTAAATGTGAAGCTAATTATGGTAATTCAAAATTGCTCTTTAGAACTGTCAAGGAACTTAACAAGTATGTAGTTTATATAAAACAACGGGTGCCCTAAAAGCAGCTGTATTGCACCATCCTGACAGATGCTGATGTCATCCAAGCAGCGATAGTATAATTACACTCAAAATAATCTATATTTGACCAATTACCCTGACAAAACTGTTGTTGATCTTAAGAACACTGAACATGAACTACTATCCCTGAAAACTGAAAACCTGATATGCGGAAATGCCTTACTGTTGAAAAAAGCACGCTCTTGAGACTCAAAATCATTTGGAAAAACAGGTGTTACTTTCAAGACCAAAACTAGGCTTCTTCAGATCTTTTGGTTGATCGCTTTGGTCAACAAATTAATAATCAATATTTTTCAAAAAACGTTTGCAGGTTTGTATTACTGGGTCCTTGGAAGACCTACACACAAAATTTGAAGTAAATCGGACAAAGTTTAATTTTTGCACTTGAAAGATTTCTGTCGATGAATTTTCCCAACTTTCAGCCAATTCGAACCATGGGCAGTATGATTTTTTAGGGGGGGAGTTGAACAACCCCACTTCCGTTAGCTGCAATGTATGATTAAAACCGTTTAACTTATCGGTCTCATGATAGAGAATCAGGGAGTGGTATTTAGCTTGATATAATGTGTTTTTTAGCAGGGGGATAAATTTCAGGTGACTTCCAAGGGTTAAAAGTAACATGTCTAAAAAATAGAAAATGTTTTGTACAATTTAATAATATAATGACTAGTACATTACATAAAATAATAAAAGTTTATCATTAAAGCTCCTGCCAAAAACATCTGGTTTTATTAAAAATTACTTACATTGAAAGAACCAAACATACAGGCATAGTTTAAAAAATGTTGAACAGAAAATATTGATTTAGTAATTAAACATAGTAAGTTGAACAGAAATTATGTATTCATTCATGTTCTTTTTATTTGTAAGTATGTATAATTTATTTTAAGTCTATGTTTACTTACTGTTCAACATTTTTTAAACTATGCCCGGTAACTTATGCGCCACCCTGTATTTCAATTTCATTGCACAGCTACCTTTCCTAATACTAAATCTCATATTTAATCAATATAAGATGTTTCGTATATTGGCTAAAGAATCAATAGGATAGAATATGATAGGAAAGGATGTGATATGCTACTATACGATACAATACGAATAAAGATAACAAGTTAGGATAGGATAGACGGATAAGTTATAGGAATAGAATACCTAGAATAAGAATTTGATAGAAAATAGATAAGAATGAGACGATAACATAAGAGTATAGGATAGGAATGGATAGGTTAGAATAAGATAAGATAAGATTGGATGACTTAAGATAGGATATAATATAGAATAAGGATATGAGATAAGAAAAGATAGGATTAGACATGAATAGGATAGGATAAGATATGGATTGAATAGGATAGGATGGGACTCTGTAGGATATGGATAGGATAGGATAAGAAGATAATATAGGATATGGATAAGATAGGATAGGCGGATAATATAGAATGTGATGGAATGAGATAATAGGATATGAATAGGATAAAACATGGATAAGAGGATAGGATGATATATGAATAGGATAGGATAGAATAAGATAAGACATGGATAGGATAGGATTTTATTTGGGCGTTTAATCTACTCTATAATTCCTATACTTTTATTGATTTATATGAAAATCCAACAAGTTGTCATTTATTGAATGCATAATTTGTTACTTTACTCTATTTACATAATATGTGATAAGTTGAAAATAATTGATATTTCAACATTTAAACTTAGTTGCACAATGTTACATATCTTTTTGACCCCTTGGGCCGTCATGCGATTAGAGATACCATTTAGAGATGGGTGTTTTACAAATTAGCAACATTTTAGTGTTTACCTAATTCATTTTTCAAAAGTGTGACTCATTGTATTAATTTGTAAAGATACCCGCAAAAAAATAATTTAAGAAAAAATCCGAATTAATATATATTGTACCACCTCGTGGTAGACAAAATATTAAAATTAACAAGCCCAATTTTTTATTACTGGTTAAAATATAGAACATATTTACAAGGAACATAAAAATATAATGTTATTATGTATAATATTTTATAAGTAGATCATGCGGGATATTTGAATATGCAAAGGCATTTATCCTACACAATGATCAGCAATGTGTTCAATAAAACCCCTATATAAATATAGGTCGGCAATACATATTGTAATTTAGAACTTCATAGTAGACATGTATAATGTGTCTTAATTTTAGGTATATAGTGAATGGGATTAATCCAAATTTGTATTAATCAGACAATACGTAAGTACCATATTTTGGTAATGTCAAAGGCAATCTAATGTATAATTAACATTTAAAATTTCGACAATGGGATCAATTTTTCTGTTCATAATTTCATGGCACAAATATTGGTTCAATAGAATTTAACAAAAAATAGGGACAGAATAACTAGCTGACAAGGATTTAGTTTATGCTTATAGCAGAGTTGAAATAAAGTGTTACTTTATGCCATAAATTTGTACTTCAAAATATTGACTCAGCAGTTGGTTCATAAAATACACCCTTCATACAAATTACTTTAGTCTAGTTGAGTTGTTGATCACATTAGGTACTCACCAATTATTGAACTGAACATTAAACCAGCAAAGCTCCATGACAAACTGAATAGGTTGAGTCAAACAACTAACATTAAAAAAACCATTATGTTACTATTATGTTGGATTATTAAAATCCTAACGAGGTAATAAGTATGTGATCCTAGACCAAACAATAAACAGTTCTAAATGATCGAAGTAATAACCTACATACATTCTGATATATATTTTATTACTCTAATATGTTTTAGATGAAGATTAATTTGAAAATAGTAATATTCGGCAAATACAATGGATATCAGTCTTTTTGGTACACTGCGAAAGTTTAAATTAAGCAGTGCCAGTCTTCGTGTTGATGATGATTTTGTAGATCGACTGAATCATTATTACAGTGGTGTCATTATTCTGGTTTTTACCATTATTGTTAGTGCCAAACAATATGTGGGTCAGCCTCTCCAATGTTGGGTACCGGCCACTTTTACAGGAGCTCATGAACAATATGCTGAAAACTTTTGCTGGGTGCAGAGTACCTATTGGTTACCACTGAGTGAGGATGTTCCCAAGCAAGTTTTGAAACGGGAGGACAAGAAAATCAATTACTATCAGTGGGTGCCATTCGTGTTAATAATCCAAGCTCTTTTATTTTATTTGCCATGTGTTATTTGGAGATTACTGAATTGGCAATCAGGTAAGTTTTAAAAAATGATTATAATTTGAGATATCTGAAATTGACTCTATAGAGATAAAGTATGTATACTGAATTGATTGCACAGCTACTGTTTTATAGAGGTGAAACAGTGGGTGTGTGTCTACAATCGGGTACATCTCACTTCGCCTTATCTCACTTTGCCTTACCATTGTTATAACTTAATCCAATTGCGTAATCACATTGAT
>JAUYWI010110505.1:0-10946 GCA_034780595.1 Parotoplana pacifica
GGGGTGGGGGCATTTGACTGCCCCACGTCGCCCAATCCACCGGTGAGGGACTGTCTCATTCAAATAACTTTGGGCGTTCATCTCGTTGACGTTCTAGCACTGATCCAGTTTCGCGGAAGCGCTCCAGCAACCTCCCAACTGTTGATTGCTTGACAGAATGATTTCTATCTAGACATTTTGCTTTAAATGCAGCTGCAACCGATCTATTACTAGCACCTTCAACCCAACACAATAAAATTATTTCCACATTTTCATCCTTTGCTAATTTAGCCATATTAAGATTATCCAAATATGTGCCTTCGTCCTACACTGCACTGTTGCATTCTGATTGGTCAGCCTAACTAACCATCTAAGCCAGTAACAAACCTCAGGCAATAGTTAATAATCGATTTAACTTGACATTAATGTTAGTGGAAATTTCCTATGGTGCGAGACTTATGGGACACCCTGTATATACATAATATTGCTTTTATCAATTTTTGTATAGTAAAAAAAATCAAATAAAATTTGAGTATACATGTAATAAAAATACAAAAAATGAATCCGTATGCATAACAAATTATAAATTGATAAACAGGTTTGAAGCAAATAAATTAAAAAGTAAACAACAAATAGTGTAAAAAATTATTAAAAAATTCTATTCTAATTATTAGCTTATATCGTAGACTACAAGAGAAATTTATCCAAATAATTTAACAAAACACTCATGACAATAAGGTTTTTCTGACTGTTCTTTGAAAGTGCCTTTATTTAACTCTTTTAGACAAAAGCTACAAACAAAATGCTCTGGATGATATTTGCGGCCAAGAGCATTGATACAACGCCCAGTAACAGGAGTATTGCATGCATGACAAAGTGAACCTCGTCGTGCGTGATAATGCGTTTCACAGTACGGAACTCCGTCTAATTCAAAGAAGCTGCCGCCTCCAAAACCTTTACCACATTCCTAAAACAGATCAAATTCCAAAATTATACATTTTTTGGTAATACCTCGTAGACTTCTGGGGGGGGGGGGGGGGTACTTACTTCACATAGAATGATTGTTCTAAAATTAGGGATTTCAATTTTTTAAAATCGATACTGTGCTTTGGATAGCGGCCAGACTAAAAATTTGGCATTTTCCAGTTTGCATATTTTCCTATGACCGATATACCTACATTGAGTAAATTAATAAAAATTTGAATTTAAAAGTTAGTTAGACTCAAAACAGTTGTACATCAAACAATCCGAAAGAAAACTTAGTACCTACACAGATACTAACTTTCATACACTTTTCAGAATCTTGAAATGGAAGGTTTTTCTTTGGTTGAGATTGGACGCGATATTTTATAATAGTTATACATCTTCACGAAAGATTTAAAATAAATAGAATTTACTATTCATAGATAAATGGATAATCTTTTATAATTTAATAATGTAAACTCACTTGACAAACAAAACAGCTGTTGTGCCATTGCTTGTTAAGAGCAGAAATATACGTGTCCGTTATACATCGTCCACAACCTCCACACTTAGGACCATAATTATCAAAGAAACATTCACTAAAAAATAGCAAAATTTTAAATGGTAGTAGATATTACTACGCAGTGTTTGGAGATTTAAAGGATATGTTGAGAATTAAAAAAACAATTGCTATAAACGATCCAGAAACAATAATTTGCGAACACAAGACGTATCATTTAGAGACCGCATTTTAAAAAATGCTGTATCTCTAGAAAAGTGGCTAGTATTTAATATTTAAAAAAATTAGAAGTCAACTTTTAAATTGTACAATATTATAATAATTTTTACAAATGTAATAGAAAAAACAATTTAATATATTAATAGAACATCTACTTATTTTTTGTTAATAAAAACTGGGTATTAATTTAAAATTGAGCGATCTTAGGAACCAAAGAAAGACATTGAAATTTACAAAGGACAAGGGTGAAAAACGGAATATACAAACTTGTTGTTTTCCAATTTTTAAAAATGATTTTTAAAAAACGAAATATTCGAACAAACTGGAGGCAATCAACATTTAAAAAGTATTTGAAAATATATAAGTGAAACAAAGTAGAAAGGTTGTTTACTATCAGTAGAACATCAGCAAAATCAGGAAGTACATAAAAAATAGGGTAACTAAACTACTCACGGACAGTATGGCTTGTTATGCTTTTCATGGAATCCAACTCCTTCCTCAAACGGTCGTTGACAGTTTGTACAGAAAAAATGCTCAGGGTGCCAAGCTTGATTCATTGCAGTAAGGCATTTCTAAAAAAGAGTATATATTGTATTACTCTTAAACACATTAATTGGCCAGGATCTGCTTGAGGACAGCGTGAGTGCCTTTTAATAAAAAAAACAGGCTTCCAATACCTTTCTTCTGAATATCTTCTACTTTGTCTCTTCTTGTGCAAAATTAGCAATTTTCTTTACTTTTATGCTTTTAATTGCTCGGGCAGTGGTTGTGCCTGGCTGGTGGGGCCCAGCAAGGCCGAAACAGCTGTCCTGGGTTACCACTTGCGAGTAATATAAATATATATTTTATCAACATATACCTGTTTTTTATTATTACTCTAAAACAACATATTTTATCATACTAGCGACTGACTACAAAAGGATACAAATGAAAACTACGTACTAATTAGTACCTACATACAATAATTCAGTGTTTTTGGAGATAGGTGGTCGCTTCACATAGGTGAAATATGACATATTAAACTGAGGATAATTGGCTCCAATTTTGTACAAGAACGCATTAATTACGTATTTGTTTTGCTATTATTCATCAGCATATTCTACACATGTGTTGCCCATTATACAAAAATAGGTTTTGGATATTGGTTAATCCTAAAATGAAATGAAGTTTATGTGGCTGAGAAAGCAACGGTTTTCGTTGAAATCTAAGCATTATTGTTGACAATTAAATTTGATCCCCCCCCCCCCCCAATTGTATTATAGTAACAACTTGTAGGGTGTCATATAAATTTAACTGTCAAAGAATTCTCTGACCAACTGATTATAGAACAGTAAACTTTATGATGATGACTTCTTATAAAAAATGCTACTTGGACAGCATAGACAAGACATTACTTCATATCAGTTGGTCTGAGAAAGATTATTTTTGTTGTTTATTAAAGGTTGTGTGAATTACTAGCCACCAATTAAGTATCAATCTGTAGTGTAACTGTTACATATAAACCCTTTTATGGATTCTTATTTTTATATGCAAACAGAAACCATTTTTGTTGACGACTAATTATAAATAAATAAATCGTAACTTCACTCATAGCAGAATAATATTATTCATTAAATACTTGTTTATTTTACAGAAAAAATGTTCTGTGGTATATGCTTAATGATCTTCAAAATATGATGTCTATTTGTTTTAATAAATCGTAAATTATATACTTTTGGAGAATTGTCTATCTTAGAAATATTTAAACTTGTTAGTTAGTATTGATTTTGTGCCTAGAGAACAACCCGAGAGCCAATCAAAAAATGAAATTTGTATTTTTTCCATTAAAAGTGATCTAATGGATCAAATTCAAAATCAATAATTTTCAGAATGTATTTATGAAATGGTATTATTTAGTTTCTAGTGGATCACCTACATATGATTCGAACAAACTTTTTTTTTAACTGTCATCGGCCCATTATCGATTTCTTTTAAAAGAATCGATGAATCTTTCAAATTAAGGCCCAATTGATTCACAAGAATTATGAAGTTTTAGTAGGGGGGGATTGTACTTCATAAATTAAATAACTATAATGTTGTACATATACAGTGATATTTTCCACATAAAATTTCAGTTTGATTAATCTTGTAGGTTTTGAGATATTCCTATTCTCCAACTGGTGGGTGAAATAGCCTTTTCACTATTTTTTATTTCAAATAAGATACTGTATATTTGTATTATCTTTAACATTTACTTACATCCAAAATGGACTGATTACAATAAGCACATTTGGGAGAAAATAAAGATTGGTAACAAGTTTCGCAAAAGGGTTCATCATCACGTTCGTAAAAGTTTTGAGATCCCAAACTCTCACGACATTCCCCACAGACGAAGTGTTCTAAATGCCAACATTTGCCCAGTGCAGTTATCATCTAAAGTAAAAGGTAAAAACGAAATTGCTTAAGAAAATTAGATCATTCATTTAAATCTATTCACAGTTAGCAGTTAACTGCCGGATCTATGGCCCAAAATAGTTAACAATTTAGTCTAAAAGTGGTATAGAAATAATCGTATTGTAGGCAAATACTTTTATAAAATTTCAAGTATGTACGCAATAAAATTATAAAGGAAAAAAAATTAATATCAAAATATATCATCATTGTTGATTTACTATAGATTTGTAGTTTAGTTTAAAATAAATAATAGTATTTTCAGAAACGTTTTCATCTAATTAGTAAAATTAAAATAAATCAATAAATATAAGAGATAATGTATTGCAGACAGTTGAATAGTAAAGTATGCTACATGATACATAAATATTCGCTACATATGCCTACCTTTCCAATAACAGGTTTATCACAAGCAGCACAATGACCTTTAGCAGTTATGTCCACCCCTTTTCTTGACATGTCGTTTGTGAGGGAGCCCAACATTTGATCTAAATCTGCATTAGGAGCATTAGGTTGTTGGGGCGGTTGTATAGAAGAATTTTGTTGACATAGCTAAACATTAGACAATAACTAGTTATAAGAAGATAGAATTTTTTTAAAGGAAATGTATGAATCGATGGCTAATGAATGATAAGAGCATAAAAAGTACAGAAACCAAGGTTTTGTATGAACCAAATTATTTTTTAAGAAAATGTATGAATTGATAGATTTGAATGATCAAAATGCGAAAAAGTACGGCAATAAGGTATGTTTTTTGAATGGTAAAAGTAAACTATAAACAGGTAATCAGTGCATACATAAAAGGTGAAGGTAACAAAGCAGCTACATGTAACTGTCTCTAACATAGTTTTGTATATTCCTATCAGGTTGTACCACTTTCGTTATAGAATATAATTTCATTTCTAAACTTAGGCTACACCACATGAAAAAATCACTTTTAGGTATGCATTGGTTTACCTGTGTATAGTTTATGTACTTGTTTCCGTACTTGTTTGTGCTTTAAACTTTCATCACCCATCAATTCATACATTTTGTTTATTTCTATCCTTCTTGTTAGTAAATTGTTTTATATTGGGAATTTCAAATTATATAGTGGCGATATAGGAACAATAACTTAGAAAACTTCAGTTTGTAATACATAGTAAAAATATTTTGAAACATATACATATTTGAATCTTGGAATTTCAGGATGGCTAGTAAATACTACTAAGCATTAAGCGCTACTAAAGTATGAACCTACATAAATAAAAATTAATAGTTCTATAATTACATACAAACACTTTTATTGCCTACTCATCCACTTACTAAACAGGTCTTTGTTTTGCCTGCCAGCAGAGATAAGCTAACAAGAACACGGAAACTAGACATTAAATGAATAATATAGACTGACGTATCTCTCTATTTTATAGCTCCTTAGAATCTAGAAATTTACACACTGGTATATTTTAATATGCTAAAAATGTATCTCGGTTATTGTATTTTTTGGCATTACTAGTAAACACACATTAATTCTGATATCAAAATACTATTCTTCACTCTAAATTTAGTTTATAGGTAACCAAATACAAATAAAATCAACTAATTTTAGACTAAATGCCAAAAATGCATACGTGTGTTAAAAATAGCTTGTTGCTATGCAATTTTGGAGTCCCTAGTAACCGTATACAAAATTTAATGTGTTTAAATGTTCAAAAGACACATCTAGAGGTTCAAAGAAACTCAGTAAGTTATATCTTATAGCAACAACCAGGTTTGTAGTTTGTTGATCACGATTGTTGTTCTGTAGAATAAAATAGGATTACCTTTTGGTGTTATGTTAGTCCCAAATTAATTAAATTAAAGATATCTAAAACTGTGTTAAGCATTTAGTCACAGAACCACCTGCAAACAAATAAATTAATAAAAAAATCAGTCTTTATAATGCCAAAGTTGATCTTTCTTTTTTTACTAAAATCCAAAGTAATTGCATGGATTAGATATAGAAATGAATTTTGTTAGTCAAACTCTGATTTATTTATATTATAAATATTTCTTAGTAGCAAGGACTACTAAACCTTGCTTAGTAGGTACTTTCTGAAATTTGATTTAGCAACATCATTACGACCTGAAATGGGCACCTACCTATTTATTACAGATTTGCTTGTAGAATATTCCAAAAGAACTCTGCTACCCATCTGTGATCATAGCAAGTTATTAATCAATAAAATATTATTCTTTAACTATATGGCGCTGCATGTAAATAAATAGGTACCTGCCTGCAATCAAGTTTTATAAGTATGTCTACATAATTTATAGTATCATCTTTTTAATTGAAACTCGAGAGGGAAAAAATCAATCGCCATAAAGTAAGAACATAATTCTGATACTAGTACACGTTCTGTGTTTAAATAGTCATTTTCTGTTAACTGTATTCATTTTCGAGAAAAAATGGAATTCAATATTTAAAATGTATCTACATTAAATTAAAAAAATCATAAGTTGTTATTTGCAAATACATATAAATCAATTATCTATGCATTGTGAAGTTAAATGGCTCTTAATCGTGCCAATCTATTCATGGCATTTTAATATAATTGCTTAAAAGCTTTAGTATAAATAATCTAACACGTTGGTATCGTTCAAATGAACACATTTTTGGTTGAAAAGATAGTCGGGATTAGAAGCTTTTGAAGCAAAGTGTATCAATATAAACAAAACATTAATTTTATATTAATTTGGATCCGTAAATATTTTATAACAGTCATCCTAACTGTAAACAAGCAGTCTTTTAGCTTTCGTGGACATTATTATGGAAAACAATTGAAAACGACCCAAAGTGACGTAACACCGCTTTGAAAAAATATAGAAGTTGCTCTAGAATTACAGAAATTCATGAGTCCAATACCAGAATTGATTAAAACTAGCAAATATGTTATAAATATGCATTGACAAATGGTTAACATCAATTACGGATTGTTAAACCGTATTTGATTATGCATTTATCGATTAATCTTTAGTTTTTAATTTCTCTACTAAAAAATAAAATTTCTACTGAAAAAGTAATATATGACAAGTAAAAAAAGTAAGTTTTATTGAAAGTCTGAAATTAAGATACACTGATTTTGGAGCTAAACCTGGTTAATTGGATATAAATCGAATTTTATTAATCAGTTAAAAAATCAATTTCTAGAAAAATCTACTTTTTGATTTCTGTTCTATCCAGTAAATCTGAAGACAATATTTAATTTTTGGACCTTATGATTTCACCGGCTGCCTCATCTTTAAAAAATGTTTTAGAAAGTTTCAGCTTCAGAAACCTATGTGAATGAGGATTATTCTTCAAAAGTAACTAACCTTAAACTGATTCAATGAGTTCATAAGGTCATCAAGATCTTGGGCGGCATGATATGCTGATGCTGGAGTATCGGTTCTCCCTGCGTGTCGACTGCAATAGATCAGACAATAGAACATGAAAATGGCGTTGTGGAAATAAATCAATTTGTAACATAAATTTAAAATATCACTTCTAATCAGAAAGGGGGTCACTACAGTCAAGCTCAACACAGCGTTTTAATCATAGCAATCACTTTTACTGATTTAAACAGCTACTGTGATATGATCTGTTGCTATTTCTGTATATATCGGTTTTATTGGTAACATTTATAAACTCGGTTACATGAAATGTGATTAGAAAATCGGCTGGAAGATCAGGATCGCCCTGTATAATAAAGTGTTCGAACATAAACAGTTTATGATAATTTAGTTGGATAAGCTAAATAAATGAATGTAGTATATTGATAGCTTATTGTGATGTTGATAAATTATTAATAACAATGTATATTTCACATACGAATAACTATTTGGTTGACTTTGGGGCTGGCAATATTCTTCAGCTGAAATAAACAAATTACTAAAATATAATATTTACAAGAAAACCTTTTAAATGCAAAAAAATTGTTTTTCATAATTAAGTATAGATACATAAACTACTGTAGTAGTTTTTTGTAATATTTATCAGACATTAATATATTCAAAACCTGTAATATTTATAAGTAATAACATTAAAAACTACATTTATTAATCAAATAATAAAGATATCTGATTTAAATTTCTATCTATGGCATCCACTTTCTCCATCCTTCTCGGTTTGCTGCCCAGTTCTTCAATTATCTATAGGTGTTTGGTTTGAATTCTTCTAACATCCCTTTTCTTGGCTTTCCTCTTCCACGTTTCCCTAGAAATCGACCTTCCAGAATTTCTTTGATCATTCCTTCTCCACGTATTATATGTCCAATCCAATTCTTCTGATTATTGTTTCTAACATGCTGCGTTTTTCTTTGATTTGTTGGAGTACTTCTTGATTTGTCTTCATGTCTTTCCATGTTATCTGTTGCATTCTTCTTCTAATCCACATTTCTAGTGCTCCAATTTTGTCTTTTTCTTGCAATGTCCAGGTTCCCGCTCCATATAGTGCTATACTCCATACAATTGTCTTCATGAATGATAAAATAATGCAAAATTAGATAAAACCTGTTCAATATGAGTATCGTCATGCTCCACGCATAAGCGACAACGCTTATAAAAATTATCAAATGATTTCTTTATCACATCGGTGCTGAAATTTTCAAGAATATTTTCACACCTTTCAGCCAATTCTTGTAATGTAAGTGCCCGTGGCTCTTTGAAAACTGTCTCGTAAATATCCCCATAAAAAGAAATCATTTCTACAAAGATCAGGGCTTCTTGGTGGTCATTCAATCGGCCCAGATCGACCAATCCATCGCTCCTTTGCATTTTTATTGAGATAATTCCGAGCTCGTAATGTCCCATGAACGGACGCGCCATCTTGTTGAATTCTGTGATGACTGTATCGCATATTCTTCAATGTTGGAACAATTATTTATCACCATTATTGTTTGAAAGATAATTCTATACCGTAGTCGACCAGCACACGGTATCAAGGCCATGGATACAGCTTTTTTATTTAATTCATAGATATCAATAAAAATAGTCCATAGATACAGCAACTTTTAATTCATAGATATCATGATAAAAATAGTCCATGGACATAGGACTTTTTAATTCATCGATTGTGATAAAAAATAGTTCATGGATGCAGCATTTTATAGTTCATCGATTATGATAAAAATAGTCCATGGATACACTACTTTTTTAATTCAATAGTTTTAAATCGGCGGGCTGTGCAGAATCACCCGGTATGTAGTCCAAAAAATGTCGTTTTCTCAATAATAACAAATACAGATAATTCCTCTGCTCGTGAGCGAAATTATTCAGAAATATCAAGGGTCTAAAACTAACTAATTATTTTATTTATTGATTTGGAATTCAAAAAATGTCGTTCACATTACTAGCCAGAGTTTTAATGACTTCTTATTGATACAAAATGTTCTAACTTTTAAAACAAAATTTACAGCCCAATAAGAAACCTCTAAAAATCAAAATTTTCGTTATTTACAGGTTTGTAGTTAGTATTTTTGCTATGAAAATGGTCATATTTCTTTTCCTAATAATATTTTATATTCGTCTGTGTGCACTGACTTTTAGTTACCATGGTAACCCTTATCAGGTTCTAAATATAAATGACCCAACTCTTAGCATATTGATTAGCCCCAATTACTGACAAAAGCTTCTCCAGCATTTGAATAAAGAGCATTTTGGGATATCAGATGATGAGCACAGCTGTGGAACCTCGGGGCCATAAATTTGGCCTATGGATATGAAAGAATTGAGTTTTTGTATATCCACTATCCTTGAGACTGTTTCTTCCAAGAGGTTGTGGTTTTCTTTCTAAACATTTTGAAAACCCCACATTCAGTCCATCCCATCTTTTGGGTAACTGATTTTGACCGACCATATCACGGCCTTCAATCAATTGCTGAAGAAGATTTTGTCAACAACTACAGGGGCTAAGCAATATCCTAAATACTGCTCATGTATCTATGGCAACTTTAGCCAACTACATTTTCCATTTCAGTACAAATTCAGGTTACCATGGTAAATCAAAATCACTGGAACCGAATTATTGTCCTTCAAATTACCAAACTTTATATAAAAACGACATTATTTGCTGTCAGATGCTAAAACCCCACCATTCTGAGTTCAAACTCCCAAGGGTCAGAGCCCCGCAAAATGACAGCATTACCTGGCAACTGCGTTGGGAGCGATCGCGGCTACATCTGCCTGAAGAAGAACAGGTTTGATCCGGTGCACAAGATCATCGACCACAGCGCCACTGGACGCAGGACAGCACAGGACGGTCAGAGAAAATGCCAACGCCGCATCCCCACGGTCCGAGAGCAGCTGGAAGCCGGCCTCGTCAAACTGGGAGGAAGCCCCGACTGCGCCACACTCACCGACAATCGTGGCTCGCTCCAGCAACAGGGCGGGCAGCTGTCTGCCCAGACAGTGGTCCATCCACAAGATCCACAGTGGTCGCACGTCCTGAATGGACTCCAGCATTTGCAGAGCTGATCCAAGGCGTTTCATATGCTCCTCGGTGACCGCCTGGGTCAACAAGGATGACAGGGACTCCTCATTCTGGCCACAGTTATCAGTGCTAATATCAGCGAATGTTGTTTCGGGGCCTGCCTTGAGCAGCTGTGTTATCTGTTCCAAAACCAACATCACCAAATCCGCCTTGTCCAATCTATTGGTCAATTCACCCATGACCAAATGCCCAATGCTGAGATCCCCAAGAAGATCTTTCAGTCCGTTAATAACAGCCTCCGGACAGAGAACTCCTTCGGCCATCTGCAGACAAGTCTTAATCTTCGACCAACAGTCAGATCCTTGGTGATCCTTAGCCAGCTGAACCAATGCCTTGGCAAAGCTCTGG
>JAUYWI010110516.1:0-10945 GCA_034780595.1 Parotoplana pacifica
TGTTTATGAATAATAATAATGCAGTTTTTTAAAATCTCTATTTTAACATTAACTGTATGGTAACTTTATTGCCACCCGGTATATCTAGATTTTGAACTATTACACCAAAAAATGAAAATTTGGTCATGAAATTAATTATGCATTTAAATTGAAATAAATTCTATCTGTACAAGATATACCTACCGCACTCAAAAAGATCAATGAAATAAAACAGATGAAGTCTGTTTTAAGTGTCATAAAAGACAATTATGTAATCTCTAAAGTTAAGTGATATTTTTGCCTTGATGCTACTTAACCTCCCCCCCCCCCTCCCTAGGAATTCATATTTCCTGCCGTTGATACACTGATACATGGTAACTTAAATTTCAAAACGCTTTTAAATATTGCTCAAAATTTTATAGTTTCCTTAGATTGATGTGATAAGGCTAAAAATGGTTTAAAATGATTTTTTTAAATGAACAAAAACTAGCTTTAAAATGAATCAGTTTTGCATTCTAGAACCACCTGTCTAGTTTTTTTGGCAAGCAATGACATATTTGTAACATATCTACCACGAAATTTGGTTAAAAATTGATTTTTTTGTAAAATATATTTTGACCACTTAGGCCCAACTCCATTCTTCAGAAGACCATCACATGACTTTATAAGGGTCAGAGCCAAAATATACATTTTTGACTAAAAGCTAATATATTTTAATATTATTCCAAAATTGCTCAGAAACGCTTCAACCGATTGGCATGGAATTTGGAAGGAAGCTAGTTGTTTCACCAATTTCTTGTGGAGTTTTTAGTCGAAAAATAGATATTTGGCTCTGACCTCTAAAGTCATGTGATGGTCTTTTGAAGAATGGTGTCGGGCCTAAATAGCCAAAATGTTTTTTTTACCAAAAATCAATTCTGAAACTAAATTTCGTAGATATGTTGTAAATATGTCATTGCTTAAAAAACTAGACAGGTGGTTCTAGAATGCAAAACTGATTCATTTACCATATTTTGTACACGTGAGTTTCTTGCGGTCCAAATTGTATAGGTATTGACACTTACATCCTATAAAAGTCTAGGCTGGCCCTAGTCTCCCCAATCCAAGTCAGTCTTTATAGAAACATCAAATTTCTTAATCTTTTTTCCACTTAAAATTCTCGTAAGAGGCTGTTCTCCTGTATCAATTTTTTATAATTCTTGTTTGATGTCCCTAGAAACATTGTCCAAAATGAGAGCCAAAATATTCAATAGTTTAAAAAACCCATCTTACTAAAACAATGCCAATTGTCTATCAGCTTCAAATCTCAGCTTTGCCTAATGTGCTCTATAGTATTGCTGAAAATGGGTCATATTTTCTGATCCTTGTTTATTAAAGTCATATCATTTGTTCAGACTCCGGTGATGATTAAGTGTGCCAAATTTTTTCAATATAGGTCAAGTAGTTAATTAAGTGTTGATAGAAACAATGTAACCTAGCAACCAAGGACTATAAATTCATTATATATATTTTTTAAATATTAGAGTTGCCCATCAATTTGAAACCAATTAGTTAACGTTTTGGATCTTATGACGACATTAGCTTATAATCTCGGGCATCACATTGAATTTAAAAAAAAAGTGTGTCTTTCCAAGGACACATTTTTCTTTATGTTCTTTCTTTTTTTATATAATATTCATTTTGGTCTAAAATTTGCATAATATCAAAGATATCTTAGGATAATATACCTTCCAGATCTTTTATTAGGAAAAATTCAATACGTAGATAATGTAAATTGATATTGAAGTTTTATTACTTTGCTATCTTGTTGTACCTTACTCTTTTCAAAATTTTATTGATTAAATTGATTTACATACATACATATGTATGTACACATTAGAAATACAAGCTTGTTCATTTTTTCCCAATTTGTGATAATGATTAACAGTAGTGATTTTTGCGCTTAGGTCTGTCTGTTACAATATTCTCAACTTTTCACCAAATTAGCATTTAAATGAGGTTTGACGCATCTAAGAAATTCCACCGGGATTGAAGTGATCTAGATAATTTATTACCAGAACACAACTGGGCTTGGTTAAATTTATCTTAAAATCCGATGTTTGCGAAAGACATGGCTAGGATTTATTCTATTCAAATTTTAATAATAGACTGGATGTAAAGCATAGGTACTTAACAAGATTCTGTCATAAAATTGATTTTAATAATTCCCTTTCTACTTCTTCTTTTGACTTACATATTATATTCGCGCGCTGGACAATAATTTTGCTTTTATGTGTGAACTAAAACATATTTTTTACAAAAAAGGTAATTTAAGTAAAATTTAAAAAATCAAAGTATTTGAAATCTACTTACTGTATGATAAAGTGCTGTCTTTGATTATTTTTCAAGGACAGCTAAAAGTGAATTTAGTTATGTGAATTATTGCATCTGTTTTTTTGAACAACCCAAATGTGAAGTAGGTGGAAGTTAATTTAATTAATAATATATTACCTACTTTTTTATTACGTAATAACATTTTATAAAACAACCACACCTTATAATTGTTAGAAGTCATCTTATCTATTTTATGTTGTAATTTCATTTAAAATTTTTACAGATTGATGTAGGAATTCATTTGCTAAATTTATTAACAATAATTTCTGATCGATTATTTATATTACAACTAATCTGTTTTATTTTCAACCATGTATTAATTCTACAAAGTAAACTTTTTATTCACAACAGTCGATTAAGTAGTATGTATTTAGAACAAATTTCTTATCCACCAATCACATTTCTTTTAAGAACAGCATCCCCAGAAATGATAATCAACTTTTGAAGGATTAAAAGTAGTTGAAATTTGTGGTCGCTAACTTGATATTTATGTACATATTATAGTTTGACTAGATACTTGTTTGGGTATATTTTTTATCTGTGAATTATTTATTTGCTCAAGTGGAATGTTAACTCTAATTATATTTAATTATTAACTACAACAGGTTATTCTGAACCAAACGACTTATTATTGTTAGTTTGATGACAATTTAGTTGTCAATGGTGAAGGATAATATTCATTAAGATTTCGGTTTTCACTGTGTCCTGTCACTTTCAATCATTGCTTTTCTCTGCCAGATGAATCCTTTTATTATTAGTATACAACCAATATTGGATCTACAAAGGTAGTATACATAGTATTGTTGTATTTTATTTCAGAACTCCTAGGATATGATTGTGAATTATGATCATAGACCTGTTACAAAAGGTCTTTGGTATACTGCTCTATATTTATTCATCTGGATGTTGGTTACTGAAAACAATTCAGTGAATGCTAGAAGTAAGAAATTTTAATTTGTTAAAAATTATTTTTTTAGTTTAATAGTTCAACAATCATTTAGAATATGTATTAATATTTTTTATTATTATAACTTAGTGTAGGACATATTTTAGTTGTTTGAATTTAAATTAAGTATTTATTTTGGTGATTTGTAAATATTTCAGAGGTTACAGAATTCTTTATTAGTAATTATAGACTTGCGATACTTAATTATAATCTGTATTGATATGCCTAGATTGATGTATTATATGTGAGATTTAACTCATTATCGATGTAATTTTCCAGACATGTGTCAGTTTATTTAAATTTTGATAATGGTTTGTTTTTTTAATGCAAAAAATAACCAAATATTTATTTAAATCATTTGCCACAATTAGCAAACGATGACGACTATATAGGTATATTGATTTGGTTTGTTAAGTGGCAAGTCGTATTAGTGATAAAAAGTGAAGAATTTCTGTCATAAAGTTCAATAGGTACCTAATATGAGGCGCACGTTAAAAAAGTTTACTTTAAAAAATCAATCGATTTTAGTCATATTGACAGCAATTAGTTGCTTTTTTAAAAACCTCATTTCTCAACTAAGAACCCATTGTGCTGAAATTACAACAAAACTGCTAGGAGGCAATTGAATTTGTTGAGAGCATTTAGTTATTTAACTGCTTAATCAACTTCTAACTGATTAGCGATCGTATGTTTTATTTTTAAATTACCGAACAAATAAATGACGCTGTTTTTCAAGTAGTTTGCTTAAGATGGCGTATTAATCAACAGATCATTCCCAGAAAGAAATGATCTAAAAATCTAAAATATTCAATCTTAGTTTTAGATATTTATTACTTATACAAATAGGTATGGAGACTGAGTTGGTTGATCTATGTTACTGCTAATGTTTCAGTTTCAATCAATCAATGTTATTATTTTCAATTGTCACTAATTTCCTGTAGATTGGCTGATTGTCACTTGCACATACTAATAATTTTGAAAGAAACGACTCCGTTTTTATGGTACTATTATGAAATATTCTAATGTTTACAATGTAAGTGGAAAATTGATTAAGACAGTAATAAACATATTTGAATGTATGAGCTTTTTTAATTGGTAATTTAGGTGACCTATTAGTTTCACTCACGACACTGGGCCGATGCTCTTGGGCAATGATACACTGAGATTCGGATTTACGAAGCTTGCAAAATACCAATACAAGTGTTTGATTGCTTTATTAAATTATATATTTAAGAACTACATAAAAAATTTAACTTATTGATAAAATGAGGCAGATCTTTTATGATAAAATTGTTAGACGTTTACCTATTATAACATAGCTGTAGAAATTTTCTTTGTTTTAAATTGTTCTGAAATGTTTCGATAAATAAAATCCATTTTTGAAACACATACATATATTAGATTAAAAATATCATATACTTAATAATATTAATTTTCTGGTTGGTTTATTTGATTTCTTTTTTTTGAAAATTGTTTTAAAATTAAATGCACTATAATAATATTTATTGACTCACGCAATATTTTCATATTATTACATCAACTTTGTATGCTATACAGCACAGCTATTCAGTTTTATTCGTATTACACTATCTTTACTATAGATTACAGGTTCCAATAATATAATGTTTACTAATCAGAGTTGTGCATTTACTATTAAAGAAAAGTCAATTAATTTGTCTTTCTACCTGCTGCCTTTCTCTATCATTACATGTTATATTTTTTTTAAATGTCTTCCTCTGTGTCATATATAGAACAAATTTAACCGACCGATGATTTGAGATAATCCACATGTTGCCTGCCATATTGTTGAATGCAGTTTTCATGTAGATAACGCAAAAAGATCTATGGATTATTAATACACAATATACTGTATATGCTTATAACTGTGTATTTAGGTTAGATACATATTAGGATTTTCGCTTAATTTGGTTTTGCTAATCATCTAATTTAATGGTTAGGTTTTCCACACATGCCCTTTAGCATGTAATACAGGATAGGATGCCACAACCAAAGTTTGATTGAGAGAGTGTATTAATAATTCTGAATGTGTAATAAATTCCACCTGCATACACGAGGTACGTGTAGTTAAAGTTTAGATAGTTACTAAATAGTATAAGTTGTATCCGTTATTGGACATTATATAGGTACATTGTTTTTTAAATTTCTGAAAGCTATCAATGTCAAGTTAGTTAGTTCATTGCAATTTCAAATTTTGTTAAAAATATTGGACACAAAAATCTAACATTCCTGACCATCTTGGCACGTGGATTATTTTTTGGTCATCATCCATTATTTGGTTTATGGCAATGGAGGAAAAAACACATTAATGACTCGGGTATCTTCAAACCGTTTGATTGTCTTTTTTCATTACGATGCTTTGACATCTTTCAAAATGATAAAGACGGCAATGGATCCTGATCCAGATATTTGGCCTGGTACATGCAGTGAATGTAAAGAAATGAATAGAATCTAATTGGCTCTTGAAGGATTTAAGAAGTTGGCATATTTTGTAGCCTAAATAATGTCTGTCTATTATTCACATAGATAGCCACATTCGGCACAATATGTTACTGTAAAAAATGCACCAGGTAGTTTGTTAGTGTTTCTTCCATCGTGTTTTTAAAAAAATTTATAAACATTTTTAGATCCAAGGTTCACCGACAAAACTAAAATTAGGCGCTAATTGTAGAAAACATAAGATTTGACTAAACAACCCCACATTTTCTACAGTTTCAGAAAATTTCAATTTAAAACAATCACAAAAATATCACTTTTGGATAATTGTATGGAATTTGTTCTATCGGCTACCCCACCAAAACAGTATTATGATGCGGGAGAACAGCATCTTTGAGTAAAATAAATCGATTTTTTAAAATGTATATATATTGAAGATTCAGGTCCAGTATAAATTCCATACTCATAATGCCTAGAGCAATAAGTTTACTGTCTAATAGTACCAAAATTAGATTAGTCCTTATAAATGATTGTTCTCGGAATTGTTCAGTTTTTCGAGGGCCGATTTGGAGTCAGTAAGGTTCTTAATGAGGTATTGCAATCAGTTTAGCTCTAAATCTGTGTTTGCGTACCACTTCGGCTTTGGACGACTTGATGGCCCTTCTTTTTCTTTCTGTCTGAATCTGTATCTTTTCCATAATAAATAAAATTCTAATAATTTTTATATTATTACTAAATTGTGACATAAAATAATTTCATAGAACTAGAAAAACGGTGTTGAAGTTACTATGCAACTTTTAGATCTTTGTTCTCCCCATGATGAATGGCCTCACATTGCAAGTTGGGCCCCTAGTTAACTGGCGCTATTTTACCCATGCCATGTCCGATGTCCAATTTACATTACTTCCTAGCTCATTTTTGTGGGTTAGTATGTCCGATCGGAATTTGTAGTTCAATATTGTTTCTATTCGACGTACAATAATGCCATGGAATTTGATACCTCATGAATGTGGAACAGGAGACACGCAGGAAAACGGCGTTTTTTATTTAAATATTACAAATTTTGGCGGCTAGTAAAAAAATTATTTGACAACAATTTATAATTTGGTACCAGCGTATGATTTCTTCAACAATATATGGTTTGTTCAGCACCAATATTTTTATATGGATTCAACCATCATCCCATTAGTACGGGCTGAGGATGATCTGCTCAGTGTTAGAAGCCCAACTATTGGACCTCCTAATGCCCAAAAGAACGAAGGCTGGTTACGGGAGCCTCCACTGCTCCAGAAAGTAGCCGGTTCCAAGCCCGGATAAATGGTGAGGGTTGACGGAAGGAAGGGCATCCGATCATAAAAATCTGTGCCAAAACAAATATGAGATGCGGAAAAATGAGGAAATAAACTGAGCTACCACATCCCCCCATATGCGATGCGCAGCCACATCACCTTAACGCTGTGAAAAGTGGGCAACGGCTACCTTATCAAGAGCAGATAAGGTTAAAGAAGATAGCTCAAAGAAGAGAAAGAAAAGAAATCTTCACGCGAATATTTAGGATAGCAACACTGAACGTGGGAACAATGAGTGGGAAAGGAAGAGAGATCGTTGATGTGATGAAGAAAAGAAGAGAGATGTTCTGTGTGTTCACGAGACAAGGTGGAAAGGGCATAAGTCAAAGAAATAGGAAATGGCTACAACATGTACTATACAAGTGAAAACAATATGAAAAATGGACTCGGTATTGTGCTAAACCCAAGGAGAAATAGGAGTTGTACAAGTGAACAGAGTTTCAGATAGGCTGATACAGTAAAGATAAAGATGGAGATAGAGAAGGCAATAGCAAATGTGGTTTGTGCCTATGCACCACAGGTTGGGTGCATGAAAGGAGAAGAACAAATTCTGGGAGCATCTAGGTGGAGAGGTGATAATTATATCAGAGGAGGAGCAGTTGTGGTTTGGAGGAGACCTAAATGGACATGTCGGTGAGGGAAACGATGTAGAAGATGTCATAGGAAGACATGGTGTTGGGATAAGAAATGAAGGAGGGAAAAGGATTGTAGACTTTGTAATGACACAAAGATTGGTAGTGATCAACACATACTTCAAAAAGAGAATATCAGGGCAAATAACATACAGTAGTGGTGGAACGTGCAGCCATGTGGACTACATACTCTGTGGAAGGAAAGGGTTAAAAAGGCACAGGACTGTTATGTAATACCAAAAGAGGTGGTGACCAAACAGCATAAGCTGGTGTTATGCAAAACAACGTTACAGTGAAATGAAAAAGCAGAAAGAGGTAAAAATAAAGAAAACTTGTTGGTGGAAGCTAAAAAACATAGAAAATAAAGAAAAAATTGTTGAAAAGGTGGGACAGGAAATGTCGTGGGAAGTACTGACCAGTGTTATAAAAGAGGTAGCACAAGATGTGTTAGGTGTTACATCAGGGAAGAAAGGAAAGAAGAAGAGACATAGTGGTGGTGTACTGATGTACAAATTGCTATAAAGGAGAAACGTGTGAGGAAAAAAGAAAGGGACTTGAACTGGAGTGAGGAGACGAGCAAGGCATTCAAGAAAGCAAATAAGGCAGCAAAAAGGGCAGTGGCCAAAGCAAAAGCAGGGGCATATGCAGTCCTGTATATCAATCTAGAAGAGAAAGATGGACATCTGAAAGCTATTAAACTCGCAAAACAGAGGAATAAGAAATCACAAGATGTATACCGAGTAAAAATGGTGAACGATATAAATGGACCGGTACTGACAGATGATACAAAAATTAGAGCTAGATGGAAGGAGTACTACCACCAGCTCATGAATGTGCAAACCCCGAGAAGAGAGCGTAGAATATAAAAAGCTGAAGAAATCGAAGTTGAGGGAGTGAGCGAGGAAGAAATATCCAGGGCATTAATGTGTATGAAAAGAAGAAGGCAGTTGGACCAGATGACATACCAGTAGAGGCTTGGAAAGCACTGGTAAAACAGGGATAGAAAGATTAACAGCAGTGTTTAGAAAGATCATGGAGACAGAAGAAATGCTAGAAGATTGGTGACGAAGTATCTTGATCCCAATCTTCAAAAACGGGTGACATACAGCAATGTGGAAACTACCGCGGTATCACAGACCCTGAAACTCCTCTTGATCAAAAGTTTATGCTTTTTTCAAAGGCTGTTAGCACTAAAATTTTCGAGGAAACAAGGTTTCGTATGAATCAATTTAGGTAAACCAATGCATACATAAAAATGATATTTTCATGCGGTGTGGTCTAAATTGTACAACGATAAATTATATTCTATAACTAAAATGGTAAAATCTGATAGGAAATACAAAACTAGTAGAAACAGTTACATACATGTAACTACTATTTATTGCATTGGTTTTCCTCTATATAGTTTATTTTTATCATTTCAGAAAAATTAAATTGGTTCATGCAAAACCTTGTTTCCATACTTTTTCGTGCTTTGATCATTCATTACTTTTCATACTTAGTTTTTTATCTTCTTGTTTACGCCTTTTTTGTAGTAAATTGTTTTATATTATTTCTTAATTATCTTATAATATAGTGGTGATATTTGAAACTTCAGTTTTGAATTGGTACATAAAACATTTTCATAATCATAGAGTAACAATGCTATATTTACTCTATGGTCATAATGATATTTTGATAATAATATTTGAATCTTGAATTCTCAGAACTTCTGGCTAAGCTGACGTAAACAACCTTGTACCTACATAGATCCATAATTACAAAGACTTCTACAGGTTAATAATTGCTCTTTCTCATGAAGGCAGAGATAGCCACATGATTTCTAATAGCTGTTATCTACATTATGAGTAATCCATCCTGACGTATCTCTCTATTTAATATCACAACACTTACTCCTTAGTATCTAGAAATGTACACAGGGCTGTAATGTAAAATATTGATAAAAATTGTATTGCTGTTATTGTAATTTTTGGTATTTCTAGCAAACACACATTTGTTATGATATCAGAATTTTATTTTCACCTCAAATTAAGCCATTAGGTAACCAAATATCTAAGACTAAGACTAAGTGCCAAAACTGCAAAAGTACATACACCATTGAAAAATCAATAATATTAAATATCTCAGCAACAAAAATAGATATTTAAAAAAAATTGTTTGAAGATATTAACGTCCGTTTATATCTATCATAAAAGCTGAGTAATAAGCCTAAAAGTGAAAAATAAAAAATTGTGGGCCATACTATATAGGTCAAATTCCAGGAGGCTTAAATGATCAAAAGGTACATCTAGATGTTTGGACAAACAAACTAATGTGTATATTGTGGCAACCAGGTCTGTAATTTGATCGCCAAGGTTTTCGTTCTGAATATGAAAAAAAATTAACTGAAAACATGTGTAGATTGTACTGCCTCCTTATGCAGGGCTTCCTACAATATGGTGATTTTTACATTATGTTGTACTATTTCTTAAGCCCCCTATTTTAAAGCAAACCTAGTTAAATTTGGCTGAGTAGTTTTCAAGCTATGAGCTTCCAAAGTTTTTAGTCTAAAAATTATCCCAATTCATACATAATAGCGTTCCTAATAATCTTTTTCTATCCAAATTAAAACTCTGCCTAAAATATTAGCGAACGTGTATTTATTTATATCCAGTGCAGAAGACAATAAACCAAGAATAAGGAAGAAAAAAGATCACAAAATGGCTTTCGGAAGAAACAATAAAGGAAGCAGACTTGAGAAGAGAGGCAAGAGCAAAAGGGTATAAAGAAGAGACTAAATATCTCAACAGAAAGTTCCAAAAACTAGCGAGAAAGGTTAAAGAAAACAGCATTCAAAACAATGTAAAGAAATCAAAGAAAGTAGTAAATTGGGACGAACCAGAAACCTTTCTCGCGAAATCCAAGAAATAACAGGTAATTTCAACGCAAAATACTACACATTGAATAGTAACACTGGAACAACAATCACAGAAACTGAGGGAGTGAAGAGAAGGTGGAAAAAGTATAGTATACCGAAAACATATACAAGAGAGATCCAGGAATGACTGATATCTTCATTTAAACAAATTATGACGATGAACCCCCAATATTAGAAGGCGAAGTGAGAAAAGCATTGAAAGGTTTGACTGTGACTGTCAGTGTTCTGCCGAATTAGTTATTAGGCAGGTTCAATTCTATGGCATCCACTTTCTCCATCCTTCTCGGTTTGCTGC
>JAUYWI010110527.1:0-21827 GCA_034780595.1 Parotoplana pacifica
CCACACTCGGTTACTAGGACATATGGGCAACCTTTCAATACAAAGCCTTTTGTGTCAATTTTCACGTGGTCCGAATTAAGAATCTCTTGGACAATTCCGAATAGTAGGATGAGTGTTTCGAATCATCTTGGACAGTGGCAGATCAGGTTGTTTGGCGCTCTCCGGCACGTTGAAGTCATCGCAGTTTGGGGAAGTATCTCTACCCCGAAGAGATGGAGTCTAACTGGGCGTCTTTAATGACCAGTTTACCGTAAATTGGAACATACTTTGAAGTGGTGGAAGTATGTTGGTTATAGTGACAGCCTTTGAAGATCTTTAAAACGAATGACCTAAATTTTGGTATTTATATGAAATGTGTTTGTATTTAACTGTCAGTAATCAATGGTTAGAAAATCAATACTTTATGAAGACGTCATTATTCAACGTGATAACTACTTTTGTTAAATTACAAATAGGATGATGCATTGTACTGATTATTTTTCTGATCATTTATGAGTTGACACCACACTTCTTTGTTGTTGTTTACATTTTCTATTGACATAAGGCCCGAACTGTTTCCAGGTCACTTACCAATGTAACCCATACCTATTCGTTTTATTTGTGACGATACATCCAGCCGACCGCAAATAATCTTACATATTTAATCGGCATACGAATCGTCATTAGAGAATAAAACTATATTTCCTAATACTAAAATAATTTTTTTATTTTGTTCATAGTGTGCGCCAAGGGGTACCGTCCAGGAAAAGCAATGCAAAATTGTTATCGCCTATCGACCAACAAAGTTCATTACACAGAGGCAAAGGATCAATGTAAAAAGGAAGGTGGATCGCTTTTCCGATTTCGCTCCAAAAATCCTGATGCTAAATTGGATTTAGCATTTTTCGAACCAATCTGGTCAAATAAGAAGTGGCGGGATTGGTGTTTTATTTTTAGATTGGAACCTGATGGAAAAATGTTTGAAGGCACACAGCAGTGTTTTGCAAAATTAAGGTTTATATGCCAAAAGCCTATTCGTGAGTAGACATTCATTACCACATCCCAGATTTAACAAATATAAAGAGCTTTAACCTAAGTTTAGTCTTGAAACTGTAAATGAAAATTCTATAGATATGTAGAGTATCCTTTATAATGTGAAGTAATGGTGATCCATAGATACATTCGATGTGTATTTTAGTTTCCCATATACATTTTGGATATTGGGAACTTTCTTTTTCACTCATAACGTATCTTCATATATTTTGAATTAAAAACTAAAAGGTCAAAAAGTGTTTTCTCAAACCCTAAAATAAGTGAAAGAATTTTGCCCTAAAACCGAAACAACCCGGAAGCATTGGAACCACTCCAACCATAGAGCCCAACCATGCCAAACAAAGCTGGACAGAATTCATCTCTACAATCTCCAGCTCTACGGACAAAGGGAAGATCCACAGAGTGTTCAATACTATATAACAATTACGCCTGTCTCATGGTTAAAGGTAAAACTCTGATTAACGACAAAAAAGGTCCAATGCTTCGTCAGAGAATATGCCGCTGTAAACCACCTCCCACACTAAAGCACAGACAAGCTATATCTCAAAGATCTCTTCCTCCATGGCATCTGCACCATCTGCAACTCATAGAAATTTACTGACAATTTACTGGCAAACTTCCACAAGCCCTACTACTTGATAATTGGCAAACATCGTTCCAATTACTGAGAAAGACAAACCGATTGATAAAATCAGCAGTTCTTATGTCCTGCATTGACAAAGTCACAGAGCGCATGATCGAAAACAGACTCAAACATCAACTCGAAGACGAAGATACAAACCAATGGAGCTAAGACCATGTCGGTTTCTGTGTGGTCCGTGGGGCAGAAGACCAAATTGCTACAATTGTACAACAACAAGTCGGAATTCCAACTTCAACCTGCTCAAAGATTTCTAATTACGTTTTCGTCTTTAGTGGAGGCTTTAAATGTGTCTGGCGTAAAGGCCTCTGCCTCAAACTTCAATATTTGAACGTCGGAAACTGCACAATCAACTGCTTTCTCTCAGGAAAACATTGCCTCGTTCTAATCAATAACACTACCATTAACTCTAAACTCTACTGCGACGGTCTTCCCAAGGTTCTTGTCTATCACCTCTCTTATTCATCACTTATATTAAGGAACTTACAACAGATCTAAACAAAATCCCGGGAATAATTCTCTCACTGATTCCTTAGATTTTTAATTTTTATTTACTTTCATTACTGAATAACTAGAGGACAACTTTTATTTTTAGACAGTTGCGACGTCATGCGTCCTATCTGTTCCATCATCGATTTTTATAAAACGAATGTTTGCCCTAAAACATATGAGAGAAGCAATAGCGTATACGTACCAAATTTCAGCTCAATCCATCTCTGAGAAGTTATTCCATAGGGTTTAGTTCCCTGTCATTTAACGAAACCTTAATGTTCTCAAACAGACTGTTCTTTGAGAGAGTTGTTCATAATCAATGATCAGTGAGATAAAGTTATATCAAAACAGGGTTTTATTTAACTTAAAAGCTGCCATTTTGTTTAGTATAAATGAATTGGTATAGTAATAAATATTAGCTACAGTAAATAGAATTATGTCATATGAATATATAATAGTTTATGCTTAAAAAATTCACAAAAGTCAGCATATCGGATCATCATTAGAGAATAAAACTATATACGAAAATAAATTTGTTATTTTGTTTACAGTTTGCGCAAAGGGGTACCGTCCTGGAAAAAGAATGCAAACTTGTTATCGACTATCGACCAATAAAGTTAATTTCACAGAGGCAGAGAATCAGTGTATAAAGGAAGGTGGATCACTTTTACCCATGGACTCCGAGAATGGAGATGCTAATTGGGGTTTAGCATTTTTCGAACCAATCTGGGTAGGGATCAGTTGGGGGACATTTTGTGATGTTTTAACACCGGAGGTTAATGGAAAATTGGTCGACGGCATTCTTCTGTGTTCATCCAAACTAAGGTTTATGTGCCAAAAGGATATAGGTGAGTAGACATTCATTAACACATCGCAGAGTTAAGATATATAAAGAGCTTTAACCTAAGTTTAGTCTTGAAACTGTAAATGAAAATTCAATGGATAGAGTATCCTTTATAATGTCAAGTAATGGCGATCCATAGATACAATCGATGTTTATGATAGTTTCCTAAATACATTGTGGAGATCGGGAAATGTCTTTTTCAACCATACCTTATCTTCATATTTTTAAATTAACGACCTAAAAGG
Organism: Parotoplana pacifica; assembly: GCA_034780595.1. Lineage (NCBI taxonomy): Eukaryota > Metazoa > Platyhelminthes > Proseriata > Otoplanidae > Parotoplana > Parotoplana pacifica. The sequence continues at coordinate 3,254 of JAUYWI010110527.1, forward strand.
TCAAACACTAAAATAAGTGAAAGAAAGTTGACCTAAAAATACCCGGCAAGCCAACTGACATGCCAAACAAGAAAGCTACAATCTTCAGCTCCACAGACAATGCGAAGAGAAACAGGGTGTTCAATGCCATCAACTCTCCACAAGATCCAAAAACGCCTGTCTCATGGTCAAACGGAAAACTCTGCTTAGCGACAGAAAAGGGGCCAATGCCTTTATCAAAGAATATGCCGCTGTAAACCACCTCCCACCCCAAAGCAGAGACAAGCTATATCTCAAAGATCTCAACCTCCATGGCAACTGCACCCTCCGCAATATAAGGAAACATACAGGACACTGCCAACTGTTCAAGGGACATGAACTAATCTGTGCTATTAGCAACTCACACCAAAGGATGGCTGCAGTACCTGACGCCATTACAAATGAATCTTGGCCCGACAGCTCTCAAATGCTAGTAGATATCATCAACTGCAGCTGGCAAACATCCACAACCGCCAATACTTGGAAGTTTGCCAAAATCGTTTCAATCGCTAAGAAAGACAAACCGATTGATTAAATCAGCAGTTACTGGCTTGTTGCTCTTATGTCCTCCATTGCCATAGTCATAGAGCTCATGATCGCAAACAGACTCAAGCATTAACTCGAAGATACAAACCGATGGAGCCCAGACCAAACCGGTTTCTGTGTGGTCCGTGGGGCAGAAGACCAAATTGCTACAATTGTACAACAAGTCGGAATTCCAGCTTCAACCTGCTCAAAGATTTCTAATTACGTTTTCGTCTGTAGTGGAGGCTTTAAATGTGTCTGGCGTAAAGGCCTCTGCCTCAAACTTCAACATTTGAACGTCGGAAACTGCACAAGCAACTGATTTCTCTCAGGAAGACACTGCCGAGGTTCTAATCAATAACACTACCATTAACTCTAAACTGTACTGCGACGGTCTTTCCAAGGTTCTTGTCTTTCACCTCTCTTATTCATCACCTATAGTATGGACCTTACAACGGATCGAAACAAAATCCGACATCGTCCCTATCAAGATTCGTGGCAAACAGTTATCAGCCACCCCTTAGAGTGAAAGCCATTCGAGTGAACAACCATCCCAATAGGAAAGCCTGTTTTGTTATTAAACGGCACTCATGCTGTCAAAACATGTTTTGGCCTTGTTGGCATCATCAGCTAGGCATTATCAAAGCCTGAGCAATATTTCATATCAAAGCATAAAAGAGAAGAAATTTGGCAAGATTTGCATAGGAAAAGTGAAAATCGAACATTTTCAGAATAAATATGTTGCAAAGTTTTTTCTTTATTAAAGGGCACTCACGCTGTCAAAGCAGGTCGAAGATTGTATTAAAGGCCTTTAGACATTCAACATTACAATCTTTATATTTGTTAACAAAATCATGGCCGTAAAATCCAGCTTTATTTTCAAAAATTAAACGTCTTATTATATTTTACAGCTACAACCAAGCAGTAGAATACATCTTTAATGCAGCTAACATAAAAATATGAAATAAAAATAATAAGTAATATCAATCAAGCCTTCGACAGTGCCAACATCATAGAAATTAATGTAGTCCAACCAATGGATGTGTAAAAATATAAATTAATGGTTTCAACATCCCTTCAAGATCAAATCAAAATTATATAATCTGGTGTATCTTGTTGTACACCCAAACTGAAGCATGATAAGATGATATATTTATTAATAAAATTCAGTCAGTTCTATTTTGGAAAATTAAATGTCAGCCTTTTTATATTATGCAGAAACAACAAGACCAACAAGTGCCCCCAAAAGTAGGTCTGACGTTAATGTATTTTAGCATTCTAGTAGAATTGGTGGGGATTGAATATTGATTCTCATCACAACGTTTAAATTCTTGTTTAATGTTTCAACTACACTCGGTTGCTAGGCCATATGGGGAACCTTTTAACACACAGCCTTACGTTCCAACTTTCACGGGGTCCGAATTAAGAATCTCTTGGACAATCGTTGTATTTCCGAATAGTAGGATGAGCGTTTCGAATCATCTTGGACAGTGGCATATCAGGTGTTTGGCGCTCTCCGGCACGTTAGGAGTCCTCGCAGTTTGGGGAAGTATCTCTACCCCGAAGAGATGGAATCTAACTGGGCGTCTTTAATGACCATTTTACCGTAAATTGGAACATACTTTGTAGTGGTGGAAGTATGTTGGTTATAGTGACAGCCTTTGAAGGTCTTTAAAACGAATGACCTAAATGTTGGTATTTATATGAAATGTGTTTGTATTTAACTGTCAATAATCAATGGTTAGAAAATCTAAACTTTATGAAGACGTCATTATTTAACGTGATAACTACTTTTGTTAAATTACAAATACGTTGATGCATTGTACTGATTTCGTGTATTCTAACCATCGTTGCTTGATTTGCTTCTCTTCCGTGAGTACTATTCCGTCCTTACTTTTGATGGTTCCTGCTCTAGGTGAATATCCTTCATTAAGCTTTTTGATTTGTTCAAATAAACCTTTGCTGTTGTTGCGCTTTGCTTGTTCTTCCATTTTGTCACATATACTTGTTATATGTATGATTTTGTCTTCTCGGCATGCTTTTTTAACCGCATTGTTTATCTTTTTGTATTGTTCTGATTTAGTTCCATGTGTTCTAGTTTCTCTTCTTTCCTTGACTGGGTCTAAGGTTGGCTGGCTAATCCAGGATTGACTTTTTCTCTTCTTCTTCTTAGGGATATGTTCATTTGCTGCTTCTAAGATGTTTTCTTTTATTGATTGCCATTATTCTTCAAGTCGGTTTTCTTCATTTTTGAGTAAAATATTGAAACGGTTGCAATTATAAACTGAAATATCTTTTCCAGAAATAATAAAATATTTTAAAAATTTGTTATATACTCGTAGGTAAAAAACTTAGATGTCTAAATACTGTTTACCGAAAGACTTTTCCCCAATGTTGTATCTTTGCACATTATGCTTATAATGAAAAATAGACAACCTGTCGGTACTTTTGTTTACAAAAAAGTAAAAAATTTAAAAGCACTCATAAAAATCAATTATTATAAGAATAAAACCAAAATGTACAATAAGCTAATATACAATTTTTACACAGGTACAGATAAAGTGATCTAAAACAAACTATACTTTGTTTCCATTGTTTACAGTTTGGCACACAGAGTAGGAAGCAGTATAGCAAAATTGTTCAATTTATGTAATGGTATGATGAGTATGAATATTTTATATGTATAATTACTTTTTCTATTTAGGACAATTAACTGCTCCAGCAAGAGTCGGACCTCTCTATATTTATTACTCTATGGTTCGGTCTATGTAGGTACCTAGCATTTTAAACAAATTCTATGGTACAAAATTTACTTTAGAATACCCCAAAAAAATAAATCCTAAATAGCGTTTCTACCAGTTCCAGTTTTGTTGATCAGCTGACATATTGAAGCTATAGTAAAAAACCTTAAAGTGATAAAGACCCACTATAGTGTTTGTAGATTAGCAGGAAACCATTTGATCAGCTCTAAAATTTAGTAGAATAATAATTCAATATTTATCGTTCTTAGCTCAATTATGACCAATAAATTAAATTACCAAATTTTAAGGCCTATTTATTAAGGTCAAGATTTGGATAAGAAAACCAGAGATTTCAACTAAGAAATCATTATCTGATAAAACAAGTTATAGACACCTCGTTTTGATTACTCAATAAAATGCAAATATTGCATGTTCCAAGAATTACTAAATCTAAAGCGACCTGCAATTTATCGCCACTTGAAGGATCCAGAGAAGTCCAAAGATAACAACGTTGTCATATTTTTATCAAAGCAATTTATAAAGCTCATTACTCTCATCAATATGTAAAGAAACGAATCGCTGACTTTTGTCAAAGCAATAAGTAGATCTTTAGTTGAGGTTAAATGCATAAAAGCAGTCTACGTATTTCAACCAGAGAAATCACAAGCAGAGACAAGTTATTAATCTGATATTTTAAACATGCAGCTAATTCAATATCTAAACACAACTTTTCATAGAGCTTTGTACATAAGGTTACCAACAGCATCTCCTATGTAATGTAAACATAGAAATTACAAGAGGCTAGATATTAACCAAGTTGGTGATTTTAACCATTCTAAACATGTTAGTATGATTTTTAACATTTAAATTAGTTCTAGCAACACAACCATTGTAGATCTGTAAAACACTTAAAAGGTTTTGTAAAATGATAAATTTCAACTAATTTGTGTTATTTAGTACATTTTTTAATATTTAAATATGCGGAAATTGTGATAATTTTAATTCAAAAGTGGAAGACGCAGTGGTGACACTTGCGCTGTCAACATAAGAATTAAGTATTTGGTCAGCTCTAAAATTTATAAAATAATAATATAAATTTATCATTATGTATGTATATTGGAACAAAATTCTACAAAATACTAAAAATTATTTCTGTCTCATAAAAGTTCAATAAAATGGATTAGATTCATCAAAAACATTTAGATTTCATTTGTACCTATCATGAAATTTTAGAAATATGTACATGCAAAATCACTGATTTCTAGCGTTAAATAAATAAATAGAAGACATCTACCTACATAAAATATTGACTTTCAAGTACATACATAGGTACCTATAGGCTGCAACCTATAGATACCTATGTATGTACTTAAAAGTCAATATTTTATGTAGATGTCTTCTATTTATTTATTTACAATAAGATTTATTTTACTTATTATAATGAGTATATTCATTATAGTAAGTAAAATAAATCTTTAGGTACAGCAGCCAAATAATGTCATGAAAGTTAGTAAAAAGGAAACGATACTGAACAACATTTATCGAACTTGGATCAGTGGCATTTTACCAACAACATTTATGAATAAAGATTGAGATTGCAGTCAGAGAAACAAATTATAGGTACCCTAAATGAAATCGCAATGTTTTGATGAATCTAATCCATTTTATTGAACTTTTATGAGACAGAAATAATTTCTCGTTTTTTTGGTAAAAGTTTATTCCAATAGACATAATGATAAATTTATATTCTTATTTTTTATAAATTTTACAGCTGATCAAATGCTTAAGTGTCCCTCTGCCTTTTCCACTTTTGAATTAAAATTATCACAATTTCCACATATTAAGACAATATAAAATGTACCAAATAACACAAATTAGTTGTAATTTAGCATTTTACTAAACCTTTTAAGTATTTTTAATGTGTTTTACAGATCTAAAATGGCAACAATATGGTTTTCTTATCTAAATCTATGGAGCACACAATTGACGTTGATAAAAAGGCCATTACATTTTTGGTAATTTAATTTTTATTGGTAGGTACTTAACTGAACAAAGAACGATTGAGACGATAAATATTGAATTAACTCCATCTAAAGAATAACGACATTTAAAGACCGACAAAAATATATTTCAGTAGCGGATCCAAAGTTTTTTTTAAACATTATTTATTATTTAGTATATTTATAAATCTACTGTTTTATCGGAAAAGAGAATGAATAAATATTTATTTTCGATGCCTTGATATGCATTCTAGATCACAAAGTGTCAAAAGATTTCGTCGTTTGATTTTTTTTATAGGCTACACTCTCACGTCGTTATGTGTTACTGGAGAGTGAAACACCAAATCCCCGTTTCTGTATTTATCCAAATATTCAATAATTTTTTTTTATTACATTTTCTTGAACAGGGAAATAATGTGAATTTTATGTAGCAATTTTTGTTTAAAAATATATCCTATCTAGAGAGAACCCGAAATTAAACTTTATTGATTGAGTGAATTTAACAAACAGAAATATTAATTGGTAGGTATTTTCTTTTGTTTACAGATAATGTTCATACTACTACACCGAATTTGGAATTGTCCCCGGCTGATAAGTCGATTTGCCAAAAAAGATTTGTTTGATAAGTGGATTTGTAACAGAAATGGATTTGCCTGATGAATGAAATTGTCTGACAAGTAGATTTTTAGTTTTATGCAAACATTTATTCCAATATAATGACTAAATTTTACTAAATTCTAGAGCAGACTAAATACTTCAATCTTATCTTGCCTGTGCAACTGTCACCGATGGTTTGCTAAACTGGGTTTGCTGCTAATCTACGAACACTATAGAGTGCCTTTGTCACTTCAAGGAATTTTTATTACAGCTTCATGTCAGCTGATCAACAAAACTGGAACTGGTAGAAAGGACATTTCGGATTGACAGCTTTAGCATTATCCTTCAAAGTTTCCCCCTCGTTCAAATCGACCTCGTCCCTCCAAAAGTGTCGTATATGCAGTCGTCAAGATATTCGAAAGGAAACTGTTTTTGTTTGTGAATAATGTCCCAATCTCCCACCTCTTTGTCCTCTAGGCTGTTTTGAGCAGTTCCGTCGAAATTTGTTTTTTTGGATAATGTTGTTTCTATCAGATTAATTTTATCGATTACCTATCAGTTTTCTTGTTAAATGTATGTACATATGTACTCGTATTAGTTATAAATTTAGTTTCAAAGTTCATTAATTGGTAAACCGATTAAATAAATATACACATGTGTATGTAGGTGATATAGACATTTATTAACTTATAGATACTCACTCAGTGATGTTAATAACCATGTTCAAGTGATTTCTTTAATAGTTAGGCACAAAGAGTAAAATTATATATTCTGTGGTTACGTAGTTACTGTTGTCTTCTAAAGAATTTTGATTTCTAAAACAATCATGGTGTGTGTTTTAACCTTAAGCCTACTTGTTGTACTGTTAGTTATCTTCATTGCAATCATTCGTCTATTAATTCTCCCATATCTCTGGAACATCAAGCATAGACTGACTGATGAGTCTGTCTTCATTACAGGCTGTGATACGGGATTTGGACACCATCTAGCTCGCAGATTGGCCTCAAATGATATACATGTGTTTGCTGGTTGTTATTCCGCCAAGAGCGAGGGTGCCAAACAACTACAACTTGATTTTCCTAACAAAATAAAAGTAATTGAGTGTGACGTCGCTTCGGACACCAGTGTGCTAGAGGCGGTTGACATCATTGCGCAAACTGTTGGAGATAAGGGACTTTGGGCTTTGGTCAACAATGCGGGCATAGCAAAAGGATGTGACTTGGAACTGACTCCGTTGTCTCATTATAAAGAGGTCTGGGAAGTCAATGTAGGTGGTCCTATTCGATGTATTCAAGGCTGCCTGCCTTTGCTAAGACGCACACGTGGTAGAATTGTTAATGTTGCCAGCATTGCTAGCAGTGTTCCACTTCCATCATTTAGCGCCTATTCCAGTAGTAAAGCTGCAATTTTAGCTATTAATGATGTGCTGTATCAAGAACTAGACAAATTTGGAATTATGACGATTAGCATTCGGCCTTACTTTTTTCAAACAAACATAGTCAGCGCTGAGCCTTACCAGAAAGAATTTTCCGCCACTATTGAAAAATTGTCACCTAGTTTACGTCAAGTGTATGACCAACCCTACGTTGATCAGTATGTCAAGTCGCTGGATAGAGCAAAAAATATTGCAGTCAATAATATTGATTTGGTCATCAATGCCATGGAAAATGCGGTGACATCACGGTATCCAAGACGCGATTACTCTATGCCATGGTTTCCAATCAACCTGCTATTATGCATATATTATGTTTTGCCTCACTGTTTTGCGGACAAACTAAAACGTGGTCTCAGACAACGAAAGTTGCTGCAGATGGCAAAATCAGATGCCAGAACCAGCTCTTATCTATTCTAGTTTCTAGTTTCATAAAAGCATTATGTGAGAACTTTTAATAACATGTAGGTATCACTTTATTTTATTTCTGTAATTGTGCTTATTTAGTAATTGATTAGATTGCAAACTGAATGATATTTCTTGGATTCCTGACACAAAGTTATAAAACAATTAAAATTCCTTTTAGTTCTTCAAAAGTTGTTGAAATATATAACTATTAAAGGAATCATGTTATTATTCTTCATTCTACAAAGCGTGCATGGGAACCAATTGTTTAAAAATATAAAATATCTTAAATATAAAACTTCGTTTATTGTGACAATAATTTTATTAATTCTGATTATACTGATAGTTACAGATTTTGTATAAACAACTGCCATGAAAACATTTAGGCCTTTTTTAAATAATAAAGGTTTGTCACATTTTGTGACATCGTTGAAGATTTATCAAAATATTCAAATTCATGGCAAACCTTCTCCCATTGATTTAAATAAAAATTTAATTGACAAATTGAAATTATTAAAAGAAAATATCACAGAAAATCAATTCAAGCAGCTTATACCTAGTGGCTCACAACCTGGATAACTTTTTTGGGTTATCAAAGGTCCATAAAAATGGAGCACCTCTTTGACCAGTGCTATCAATGATATCTACAGCTCCATATAATTTGGCACAATTTCTTGATAGAATTATCAAACATTTTCCACAAATTTATTACAAATACATTGATGACATTTTTGTGGATTTAATTGTAATTTTTCTCAACCATTTCTTTGAATGTATTAACACTGCTTAACCTCGCATCAAATATACCAAGGAAGATTCTATTGATACTACTTTAATATTTTTTGATGATCAATTTGTGTGTATAAATAACAATAATTTTGATTTTAATGTTTATAGAAAACCTACTTATACAAGTTTACTAATAAATTTTTTGGCATGTTATCCTCATATTTACAAAATTAGCTTAATCAAATGTATAATTTCTTCCTCGTGGATTAATTTTGATCAAGAAATTCATGCTTTGTGTAACATATTTTCTAAAAATGGTTTTCCTAATTTGTTAAAACATTTTCTTTAATCTTTTTAACTTAAAATCTAGTGTTCCCACATTTTTGCTCTCTAAGGTGGATTATTCATTTTGTTGCCCTGAGGATCAGAGCAGGCCAATTTATATAGGCAAAACCATAAGATACCTTATTGTGAGAGTAAAGGAACATAAATCCCGTTCTGATTCTAACATTTATGAACATCCTTTACAATGTAACAATATTTTTGATAATTTTAGCAGTTTAGACTCTATGTAGTTCCACTGACTTTTCTTTAAACATTAAAGAAAGTTTATATATTCAACGCTGATGACCATTGTTAAATGTTGGAAGCATACAATCCTTCAATTATGTTTTGAAGCTTTTTTAAATTATTTAAATTTATTTTGTTTACATAGAACATTTTTTAATATTGGTGTAAACAAATCATTTTCTATTTGTAATATTTTGTAAAGTCCTTGAGAATGATTAATGTAGATTGAAGCTAGTTGGAAATACATTTATGTGTATTATTTTATTTCCCGTGGATAGATTAAGTTGAAGTTAGAACATAGTACCATGGATAATTGTTTTTGAAAAAAAGATAATGTGGCCGAGCTAGGGGCCGATGACGTCATAGGTCCAAAAAATAAAGTTTGTCAAATTGACTTCAAATTTGGTAGATAGGTTCGTTTGGACCTAAGAGACAATAATCCGTTAAAAATTCTCAAGAAACATATTTATGGTCAATGTTTTCGGCAAATGAACGATATATTGGCCAAGTAACTTAAAATGGTTTTCAAATCCAAAGGAAAGATCTGATTAGTTATTGGTAATATATCAGAAACATTTTGAGATATTTTACTTTTATGGTTCCAGTGATATATGGCCACCATTCTAGAACTGGTCAATAAAAATCAAATTTTTTAAATAATGGTTTTGTTGCATAGTATGTAAGAAGAAACATATTTAGTAGCAGCAGTATTTATTCAATACACGCTAATTCCGGTGTTTGTAAACTTTACTCACTTATTCATTTTTATTAATTTTAAAACAAAACAGAAAATGAAGGAACACAGCAACCCTCCATCATAAAAAACAATATAAAATCTACAAAACTGGAAAGAAACAAAATGTTGTTTACAGAGATAAAATTTTCACACTCGTTATTAAGAGTATACACAATCAGCAGTAGTAACATGACAGAAGTGATTTACTAAAGTAATAACGCAAAAAAGTACAGAATGAAATGTACATACACGAAAATAATTAACAAATATAGTGAAAGTGCCAATTGTACTATCACCCTAAGGATAGTTCACTGCTGAAGAAGTATGAATGGCATTCTTTTCCCAAAGAAATTTTTGAAACTGATCAAACTTGAATGCTGTACAATTGTCAGATACTATACAATTTGGGTAACCCCAATGAGAGAACACATCAAATTAGATCCATTTCTCAAAATGAAATAATTCCCAGAATTGATAAGTGATCTGTTTGTATTTCAGAATGGGTATCAATTATGGAGGTACAGAAGAAAACGAATTACTGCAAAAACAATTACCAAAAAAATCTCTCAATTTGAGAATACTTTTTTCACAATAAGATGTGGTTCTAGACTCAAACATGATGGGTGGACCATCCTATAACAAACAGCTCCCAAACCTTTTTACATGCATCATTTGGGAGAACAATTGACTTAGGGGTCAAAGTACAACCTAACTTTAATATGAAATTAACTCCCTTTTTAAATACAAATAGGCCTATTTAGCACTATCATTCCACTCAAAACGGTCACTAGAAACCATAATAATAATAATAATAATAATAAAAGTGGCTTTATTTCCTGTATAAAATGATTATAAAAAGGAAAGAAATACAACATAAATAAAGAGAATAACAGCAAGGAAAAACATAATAACCATTTGCCATAAAGACTTACACAAAGCACTGAAGTATGGTATTGACGGCTTTCAACACTCTGTAGATAAGGTATATTTTCAACAGCCCTAAGCTCAGCTGGATCTGACAAAACACTTGGGCTGACAACTGGTGTCCCAGAAATTGAACTATAGGCTGCTTCCACTAACATTTCTTTTAATTGAGGACAGATCATTGCCAGCTTAAGCCGTCTGAGCGCACTATCAAGAATGAAATCATGTTGTTTGGCATTTTGGAATACCTTTCAAAACATCTGAGAGAAGTTTATGAAACACTTCAGGAGCTAACGCCAATCCCAAACAGAGCCTTTTGTATCTGAACCTTCCGATAGGGGTTGAAAATGTCAAACAATGTTTTGATTTAGATGAAATTGGAACTTGCCAAAAAGAATTTTTGAAATCAAGCACACTGAAAAGAGTGGCATCATGAACTTTGAATTTCTTCAAATGTAGGTATTTGATGGTGTCGGAGTAGCACAGAGCTATTCAGTTTCCTCAAATCTACACAGGCATCTTTCTTTTACACAATAACAGAAGATGCACACCACAAGGAGGGTGGAAGCACTTCTTCCATAATCCTGCATTTAGCATTCGTTGTAATTCAGCTTCCAGCTTAGGCATGAGAGCAGGAGGAACTCTCCAGCAAACGGAAGAGCATCATCTTTTGCAGAAATATTATACTCATATCCAGTGACTTTCTTTCCAAAAAATGGTTTCCTGAATCGATCTATTCTGATAAGGAACTGTGCATATAATAGAACCCAAGACTGGCAAATTGAAATTATCCCATGCTTTCAAGGAAATATCTGAAGGAACTAAATTGCTTTTATCTAGCATCAAATTTTTAGGAAGGACAAACAGTTGTGGCCCTGTGTCAATCAATGCATCTAGAGACCTTATACAGTAAGAAGTACTGAAGGTAGTAAAAAGTGAAAAATCATTAGTGTCATCACTGTTGCTATTGACATAGTTAGTCTGAGAAAAAGCATCTGGAACCTGAACATTAGATGTCTTACCACTATTAAGATTACTAGACTTACACACTTTAGCCAAATTTCCAGTTTTATTTACACTTGTTGCACATCTTGTTTTGGGCCGAGTCTGATGCCACATGTCCAGGAGCACCACATCTGAAGCCACATTTTTCTTGTAATCTCAAATGGGAGCCTCGGCCTTCGCAACCTGCCCCCGTCTCTGCTGATTACTTTTATTTCAGAAAATTTGATAATTTTTACCTCTGACTTGGGGTTCTTACTTCAATCTCAAATCTTAGTTCCTAAATGTTGTTGGTAAAATGTCACTGATCCAAGTTTGATAAATTTTGTTTAGTATCGTTTCCTTTTTACTAATATTTTTATTTATTTTGAGATTATGTATTGAAGCATCTTTTTTTGTATTGGTGGCTGATATATAAAACCGAAAATTTGCATTTTTTAAGAGTTTGCTCAAACTATAGAAGAAAAAAAAATTTGTTTCTCATTCTGAAATATTTTCTTTCCGTTTGTTTCGTATTATTGAAATGTCGCATTTGGATAGATATAATTAAGCAATGCACATAGTTATCCGCACTGCAATGCAAATAATTAAATGAAACGCCACCAAAACTTAATTTTATGATTATCCTACCTAACATTCCGAAAACTGCATTTAACATTTTTTATCTAGAAGCAAAACTGTTTAGTCTTCTAGAAGTTTCAATACACTAGCATTTTGAATTTTAACTAAATGTTATTCTTTTATTTTGCCTCAATATTTTGTAGAAAAACTGAACGCGGTCTCAAACAACGAAGACTGCCGGACGTAAGAAGTTCCTATCATAATCGTATTTAGCTCAACGCAAATAGCTCTTTCTGGAAAGTATAGAGTATCATAGGTTTGGCGACATTTAAAGTTTATGAAATTAATGAGAATTATTTTTCGGGAAATGAATTTTGCATAATATAAAGGTTGACTATTTTCTAAACATAGTAGGTAGATTATTTGTCTTCTTAAATCATGCATGCCAGTAATATGACTTGTATGGCTGTAGGTACTTCAGTTATATAAGACAAAGAAATTCATCTTTTGCTAATAGAGAAATACATGTATGTACGTATGATAAGACTACATATATGAATAATACATACATACACTAGTGGTTCTATACTTTTGAATACATTACTAGTATCATATATCTATAATAATTTAAGATACCTGTACTAATACATTTATAAAATAACACAGTACTTTTTGCACACTTTAATTAATTTATCAGTTGCTTCTTGTGGCCCAAATTAAAATATTGTAGCTAAAAAAAAGATAGAACATCATTAAAGTTTTAAAAGGTATGCTTTCAGATTATAAACATTATTATTTAGGAAAAGTCACAGGGAATACTTTAAGTAGTGAGAAATTAAACGCGCGATTTGTGTAGTTTGTGTAGTTTTTGAAAAAAAATCAGATTCCATTCTATCGCCTCAAATTTTCTTGGTTGTCTTAGCTCATCTGTTTTAAGTCAAGCCATATCCAATAAGTCCCGAGACGTGCCAAAAAGAAACGTATCAATGGAACAGAGATTATGTACATATAAATTTGTGTAACAATCAAAATATGTGTATAAGTTCTGAATATGTTAATACTTAGAATAACATACAAGAAATAAAACTGTCAGGAAGTGTTCCAATATGCATAAAAGGCTTAAGTATGAAATATCAGGTCCATAGGTTAATTATTTATCTTAAAAAACATAGAATTTCATCGGCCTGATTCTTGAACTCACACAAATGCTCGTTTTACGTCCCTATTAGAGCTCTCTCCGGAAAATTCCAGTAAGTTTTAGCTTTAGAGTTTTTTTTAATAAAGCACATAGATCGAATGAAAAAATTAAAAATGACAGAGCACGCTGATCTAACCTAGAGTCCGTCACCCTGAAAATGCCAGACTTACTCCTTCCACTTAAAATTAAAGCATCGTCCCCTCTCATGACTGATGTGGCTCCAGTAGCGCCCACGCACGATCACAACATGCCAGAGCTTGCCATACTTTTTGTCCAGAGCCTCTTTGATGGATCGCACAACGGCCTTCTCATTGGAACGTTTTTTGGTAGCCTTCAGAGCAATCTCAAACACCTCGTCCATCATCTGCTGACTCATGTCCGTCGAGATTAACTCGTACTCGTCATCGGGCCGCATTTTGGCTGTTGCCATGCGCTCGAGTTCACGGAGCCTGTGAATGACATAAGAATCGTTATTATAGTGAAATAAGAGAATTATAATAGGCAGAATTTCTCAAAATGTCTCTTATATACTTTGAAGAAGAATCAGACCTAAGAATGATTGTTTTAATCCAATCCAGAAATAATCTTAAAAGAAATAGGTGCTGTAAATAATAAAAATCGTATCTTTAAAAATGAATTTGAGGAATTGAAATGCCTCAAATTAAGTAAAATATTTATTTTAGAGCATACAATACAACTGTATAGTTCATTAACAAATTACACTAAGCATTTATTAATTGATTTTTTATTAATTTATTATTAAGGATTATTAATTGATTTTTTATTGATTTTGCTTATACACAAATTATGTCTATCAATGTTTATCTTAATTACAGTTCTTTTATCGTTGAAAGAAATAAAAGTAATTAAGCCATCCTGCACCTAATCATTTAGTCCGGTTTCTTAATCGCCAAATTGGAACCAGAAAATAAACATGCCATTCTTATCAAAATATTCATGTACTGTGTTAAGTTCGATGCGCATATGGATATTAAGCGATCTGTTGGAGACGGAGCTCACAATATACACATTTAGTTTGGATTAATAAGATTTCCCAATTAAAATCGGCAAAATCATTTTAAAGTGTATGTTCACAGCACAGGTAACACATTACAGAGATATGTGTCAATTCGTTCTGAACTAAAAACTACCTAACCTGATTTCATAGCCTAAATACATTTGGCATTGGTAAAATCAATAATTCTTACAGTCTGTCCGGTCGTAGACCCATTGCGTCTGCGAATTCTGCTGATGTGATTTCATTTTTATTTCCATCTTCATCTCCAAACATGTCCAACCATTTCTGGAAAAGACACATTCTACTTTTACTAATATTATGTTTTATCTAACAAAGTCTAATCATATAAAAATATGTGGTATAGAAAATACAGCTGATTGTTTAACTTTTACTAATTGTACAACAAGTGAATGTCAATATTGTAATCGGTCAAAAGGACGACTTTTTCTTATGCAAAAAATGTATCGCCCATAAAATGATTATCTTTAAAATTTAAAAGAATGCATATTTTAGAATAAATAAAGTCAACGTTTAGCACAATGCTGTGTATATTTTAGACATAAATGTTTGCTGTTATATCCTTTTAAGTGTAAAGATTACATAGTGAATGACAGATCAAATATATACAGACCAAAAAGGTAAGAGTAATCATTCATAAATAATAAAATCAAAGTAAACATCTTATGTACAACAAGTAATGCAGAAATGGAATACTCAGTATAATAAAAAAATTGACAAAAAGAATATATTATAAGTATAAGGTATGAAAACATCATTGTATATAAAACACAGCTTGAAATAATAAATGTAAAAGTTCAGTACCCTTCACGGCTGTTGACTTTAGGAATTGGTTTCTAATGCACAGGGCTTCATTGTATCCAAGAGCTGTAATGTTTTTTTGGTTGCAGTGATGATCTTTGTTGTGAATTCAGCTACAAGAGGATTTATGTTTGCAGATCGAACGGATAGGATTTTGAAGATGTTCCTTTATTATACGGTGGTGTATGAGGGCTAATTGAGTTTCCTATGTAGATTTCTTGATATGTTGTACATAGACGTTGTCTCATATATAGTTCATTTTTTGTTTTAAATGGATTCGACTCTGATGGGAGAATCTTTGAGTTGGCAGATGGACTGCGGAGAACATTTATTATTACCGGTACTTTTATAATCCTTTTGTCAATTTTATATTTTATTCTATTATACTAAGTATTTTAAAATACACACAGTATTGTACTAAACTTTGACTTTATTTATCTTTAAAAATTAAGAGAACAGAAAAAGCTTATGGCATATCCTATCATTAAATAAAAAGTATCAACGAATCAAAATGGTTATTTATTAAACTTACTCTAACATCATACAATAGTAAACAACTATGTAACTATCATTAAGTGTAATTAGGTACATAAAGTGTTTCAAAATTAATTTTGCTATAATTCAAAACAATCACCGCCGGAGGTTTTACGAAAATGATAAAAGTGTCGGTCTAGAATGTCGGCAAATGTTATAAATACGAAATATATGAGAGAGGATCTAACTTATTTATTTATTTCTTATAACATATAAATAATAAAGTTTGTATCATGTCTATTAGTAAAAAAACTTTCAAAATGCTAAGTGATCATTACTTTTTCGAAATTTCTGTCAACATCGTTGTGCCTGACAAAGTCTTGTAGTTCGGCCCTTGTAATTCTTCCTGATGAATTCTCGTCAAGGTCCATCCACAATCTGGCCATATGTTCATAAAGTCGACTCGATGCTAAGAGACAAAAAAATGCAATTTCGGGTGTTATGCAAAAGGTGGTAACTACGAAATATTGGATTAAAAATTGGATTAAAAAACTACGTATTGGATTAAAAATTATTTTAAAAACGTTAAATGTCGAATCATTTTCTTGATAATTTGAAGATAAAGTTGGCCTAAACAAATGACTATTTGATGTTTAAAAGAACTTAGTCTTATTTAGTATTATGGTTGATAAGGGCATCAAGCAAAAAGTCATAAAATAGTAAAACTCTTAGTATTTGGTCGTAGATAAAATAGTTTTATTAAAAGGTAGTCGCATGTAAAGAATTAGTTGTTTTAGAAAATAGTTTAAGAGAATTGGTTTTGAAAAGGAATACATAATGATGTTGTATACAGGGACATGCTATAAAAGGGGACTGTCAACTCTATACTCTTATGCGCCATCTAACTTTAAGGCGTTGTTTAAAAGGTAATTTTTCGTATCTCTGAAACTTCGGACCAACTGCTTTGAAATTTGGAGCTCTCATTTGAACTCAAAAGAGAAACAAATATTTTAACATTTCAATGTCATAGGTCATGTGACCTTAGTTTGATAATGGCTCAAAGGGCCACAAACATCAATTTTGAATGGATTAGAACTGATCAAATATTATTTACCTCTTTTCAATTCACTTACGACACTATGTTAGGTCTCATTGAATTTGACCAATATTGTAGGGCCGACAATTAGGCTTATAATTCAACATTTATTATAGTAATAAATGCCGTATTTTAGACATATATCACTGACATTAATATCTTTCAAATAACAGAATTTTGTGATTATCGATTTTTGTTAATGAAATATTTAATATTATTGATTTTTCAAGTGTGTATTGAAAAGTTAATAATATAATATCTCAGCAATCAAGATAAATAGTTACAATTTTTAATGAGAAAGATATTAACTTTAGTATCTAAAATATGATATTCATATCTATCTTTTTTCAATTATAAGCCTAAATGTAAAAAATTAATAATTGTCAAATTTAAGGACCTTGAGTTAACAGTGCTTTTTTATAAAAAAAAGTCTTTATAATTAGTCGTATTATAAATATTGCTAATTATTTTAAATATATCTATATTCAGGAATATTTACGTACATTTACGTTTAATTCTAAATTAAAACCTATTATTTTGGGTAAAAAAGGCTTTTACATTATCATTTCTTTATAACTTTTTATTCAATTATCTTTAATACTAATTCATTGCGACTTTATATTAAACTTTTAAAGATATTTTATATACAACTCTTTTATAATACATTTTATTTGCGACTTTATATTCAGAGTGTGTCAAATACAAGTTTTCTTTACGCCTTTTTCTGAACAAACTTTTTTATAGACAATATTCCAATATTTTCCATTCGATTTTTGTTCACGATCACGACTGAAATACGGAAAGACTTTTTCATTTTTAACGACTTTTCAATATGCCTCTATTGACTACTGTTATTATGTACAAATACAAAGAACTCTTACTGGTATCATCCCTAAACCTGGTGATTGGGCTCAGTCGTCTGGCGTTGTCTGACGTGGCCCCAACATCTTGTTCTTCTCGAATAGGAGGAGGAGCAGTAGCAGCAGGCGTCTGCACAAGCTCACCCGCGCTAAAATAAATTATATGCTTTTTACTGCGGTTCTGGTTACACAAAGAAAGTTTGTTGGTTAGGTAAAACGAACACCGGTAGATGAATGGTTAATACAAGCAGATTGTTAAAAATGGCAATGGAATGCCCTTTAATAAACAGGAAATGCAAAAATATGGTAAGTGGAGTTTGCAAATTGAGGTACCTTAAATAACCCTTTCTTTGCGGCGCTCTATAATTTGAATAATGCTTTCCTATGTTGAAAGACAGACACGGCCCGTTTTCTATATTTCCTTGATTGTGAGGCAAATTTCAGCTTAATATTTGTCATGGATATCCAAAAATAGATCACCTATTCGTGATAGTTAAATTGTTGAAATAACTAATAAATAAGCGTATTGTTTAAAAAATATTTAAAAATAATTAACTTTAGAGTTATGAAAGGTTCATAAAAATAAATTCTAAAATTGATATTTCTTTCTAACATTTAATCATCCACAGTAAAAAGTAATCTTCAAATAAATGAATTAAAATTTTTCAGTCAAGCTACCGGGTGTCCCGGAAGTCTGTACCAAAAATTTAAAAAATTGAATATTATATAAATTGAAATTTATTTACAGAAATAAGATAATTTATAGTAAAATATTTATACAAGTGATAATAGATAATGTTATGAAAGTTCAAATAAATAAATATAACAAAAACTAATCATCAAAATGCTCACCATTAACAGTAATTAAT
>JAUYWI010110528.1:0-10945 GCA_034780595.1 Parotoplana pacifica
TTGGGCGCCAATGGTATCTGACTATACCAGTATGAAGAGAAGGGAGGCGATCTTCTCCAGTGCACCATCCTTAGCTTGGCCCCTTTACCGATTTTTTTTCAAAACAATCTGTCGATGATTTTTTCCAAGGTACCTACCTGCATTGGAAGTATAAAATCCTAGGTAGGGGGTGGCCACCCACTTATCTACCAAGGGTTAACGCACAGAGTAATTATTATATTTATTTATTACTCTATGGGTTAACGTATGACGTAAGCATTTCAATTATAAAACGAAAATGGAATCTTAAAGTTATACAATTTAGATAACATTTTATTAAAAACTTACAATATGTTTTTGAAATAAACTATACAAAAGTCCAACGCTGCCGCCAAAACAGAAAGCTGCAACAAAACAGAAAGCAGTGCAAAATATTCGTATACAAATAAAAAAATAGTGACAGCTACCAAATTAGGTAAATAAGTTAAATGATTCGTGTTTTTATATTATCACTATAGGTCATTGAATGAATTTGTCTTACCATTTTCCAAATTAAAAATTCTTTTGAAATACTTGTTCATCTAAAATAAAAATTCTTATAATAATACCATTGCGTAAAATGCCTGCTACCAGTTGCATAAAAAAGTAAGGCAATCATTTTAAAATACCCAACAGTCTAAGAGCCCATAGGGAAAAATTATAAAAATCAAAAGGTTTGTTATGCTTAAATGTATAGATCCATTGAAAAAATATGAAGAAAGTCAATTCTTGAGTGCCCAGCGGGTTATTGTGGGCCATGGGGTCAATCAATATATTTTTCCAGTGTTAGAAAAATGTCGGTTCCAGAAATGTTTTCGATTTACCTCAAATTCTGATGCTGTTACAAGTAACTAAAAAATAGCACGGTTCTACTTTAACAGAAAATGGGTTTTTGTGAACATAGAACCGCCCTAATTTTTTTTTACTTACTTGTAGCTTCATCAGAAGTCAGTAGTATAAATTTGAACTAAATCAAAGCAATTTCTGGAACCAATAGTTCTCTAGCATAGGAAAAATACATTGAGTGACCACTTTGTTATTATTCATGCAAAGTCCTAAATAAGAATTTTCTTCCTGAAACCTATTCAACTTAAGTGCGTGATTTTATGATTAGACACCCCTCTATGAGCTTGTAAACTATAAATAAAACGCATAGACATGCCTATAATTGCATCCAAATAATAATAGAATTTCATTTTACCACAAACAAAAACAAAACACAACTAGATATTTAAAGATATTGAAATAAGTATTCTTCATTACGGACTGACCACATATAAAATAAATAAAGACATCAAAGTTAAATTAAATTCTTCATTATTTTTATTTTGCATATTATACTACTTATGAAATTTACCAAAGAAACACCTGTACTGCATTCATTTTGATTACATTTTATAATATTATTGTCCATATTTTTATTATCTTCACTGTTCGACGCTATCATCAGATAAGAATGACATAATAGATGATCAAATATATCACAAAATACATATTGAACAAACCAAGTAATAAACAAATTGCATCGCTAATCATATTGAAAAAATGATTAAATTAAAAAACAACACTTTTGATTAAAACTGCATTTATTTGGTATTGTGGTATGAACAAAAAAACCTATCTAATATAAACAAATGTAGACCACAGAGTAATAATTATAGAGGGATCGGACTCTTTATTTTTATAAAATTGTATCAACTTCAAAATCTATGTTTACATCTCGGATATCGTAGGGAAGAATCTATGAGTATCTACCTTTCAACATTGCGGAGCTAGGTAAAATGCAGTTTTTGGGCTTAACTATTTTACACCTCAAAGATTTATACACATAATTTGATACTTTTCTCAACTGCTGCATTTCAAAAAATGGTGAGTCGGACCTCTGTATAATTATTACTCTGAGTCGTAGACCTAAATTTTGCAAAATACATTTGAATAGCAGTTAGCATATCGTGTATGGGTGAAATAACCTTTTCTTCTGTATAAGGTCATGTTTCCGTAGCAATAATCTATAAATGTTAGCAACAGAAAGTTTATAACTTTTTATACCTAACTGAGCTTCAACATATAAAATTTAGCAACTTCTGAATAGATTTCTTTGGTTTTTTTTGGCTAACTTGTGACCAACATAGGTAACATAGCAATTAACTCAGTACTCTTTTTTTATATTAACAAGAATACCACTATAAAAAATAAGAAAACCATTAAAATTATTCGACTACCCATTCATTTGCAATGTATTGATCAAAAGTAGTAAGAGAAAGGATTTAATTTTGAAAATGGGAAACTTCCTCATTTTGACAGGTTTCGAATGTATTCCAAAACATCATATCAAGATCAAGATATATGTGTTTTCAAACAGTAGTACATATTTAAGCTAAATAATAAAAACTGATATTATCACTAACTATGCTACAGAAGATTCTATTTTAGTAGCAATGTTGACAGCAACAGTGTTTGTGAAAATGATAGAAATTCTGTTAAGAGGCCAGAATATTAAAAATGGTTTGGAATATGTTTGCGCCATAGGAATCGCTCCATGTATACGAGAATCGATAGCTTCATCGGGATTATCACCTTCCAACCATACATGATTTGGCATAACCTTAAATTAAAGAAAAAATGCTTATACTGCTAAACGCCAAATTACACAAGCAACGCTTACACCAACCATGCAAGTTTGACAACATAAACAATGCTTATTCCCCATTTTTTATTTTTTTTATTGGCCCAACAAAAGCTGGACAGTCTGTTTATGGCATCCGATACTTTGTTGCTCTTGTAAATTGGCTATGTTAGCATCTCAGCTCCATCATGAACAATGCTGTTCACAGAGTGTAATAAAAAAATAAACAGAAATTTTGAAAAAGCATAGTTTTAAAGTAAAAATAAGCTCATTCTCATTTAAAGCAGCCCCCAGTGAGGCCTTTTAAATCTATATTTCTAGTTTAGATTGCTGATCCAGTTATTATAATTTAACCTCTTTGATTCATACTTCATTTCCTGTGAAAGTTGGTCATTTTGAGTATCCTGATTGCTATGGCTAAATCTCGTGTTATGCTTATTTTGAACAATTGATCACTATAAATTAGTTAAATTAACTATAAAATCTAAAAGAAGACAGTTTTACTTAAAATGAAACAAACAGTTCATTCATCATAAAAGCCAAATTTTCATTTATATCATTTCAAGTGTTTAACGACACAAAAACAGTCATCTGGCATGCTCAAAATTTCCAAAAACACCCACACAAAATGCTTGTCAAACACGAGTCTCGGTCATAACAATTAACTTGATTCAAATTATAGCACAGAGGTTTATCAACTGACGGTTAATCAATGAGCCGTGTGGCTAAAACTAGCATATGCTTATTCTTATTCTTTAAGTTTAAGGTAGATGCTTATGCTTGGTTTGATATGAATAAGCCTTATGCTTACACTTGAAAGCATATGCTCAAATATCTAAGTATGTGATTATACCAGTAGACCATAGATTTTATCTATACATCTGCATAATTATGAATCTAGAATAATAGGGCTATAATTATCTACTTAAAATTTGATTTTCTGAATTTAAAAACTGTGCATTTCAAAAGTGAAAATAATTTATTTAACATTTTGATTAATTCCATAAAGAGTAGTTCTCATCATTCAAGTGATGAAGAGGATGAAGCCGCTGCTAATGCAAGTGGTGAATCAAATAATCACGATACGTTCGTTAAATTATTATCGACATATACATCTCAGTAAAACAAAAGAAGACAGGGCCTTGTTTGAATTGAAAAAATCCCTTGGAATGGTGACAGGAAATGTGTGGGATAAAAATAAAATGGATTTGAAAAGAACTGGCCATAAACTGCATCATTGGGAGCAGGAGTTGAGTCAGCTGATGAACAACGATTGTAAGATTGTGAATTTAACACTCAGCAAAATAAAAGGTGCAATGGCTATTGGTCACATGTAATGCAAATTTATCCTTAAATAAATCATTCGTAACATCAAATACCCAAAAATACATCCAGTGATAAGCTGAAACGAAATTCGAGGAAACATGAGACCAAACATTACATGGGCTGCTTGTTCGTATGCAACAGCAAAAGGAGAAATAAAAATTATCATCAATTGAAAATGTCAATGAAAAATCGGAACATTTTTCTTATTTAAGCTTGTTAAGTGATGATCATTGATGCACAGTAATTGTTTAATAATCGTACGTTATAATGTGACAACATTATTAAAATTAATTTCTTGTGGAGCAGTAGGGTTTCAATACTTTTTTAAAAGTGTGGTGAAATTGAGTGGCCCTCATCACCTAGAAGAATAGGGTTTGTCTGCTGATGGACACCAATAGCTTCACCAACTCCAGTCTGAAAACCAGGGCCTCCCAAGTATCTTAGTAGGATTTTGTTGCATAAAGCACCACCCCCGATTTCATCCCTTTCAAGAAGAAAATAGCGAGCCATCCATTCAACTGAATCTGCATTGAAATTATTTCCTAAATAAAATTCGTCTTTCGCAGATTGATGACAATAAAATTACAATTCAGTCTACCTATTAGCAGACTTGCTTAGAAGTATAGGGTTTTAACTCCGTTTATTCATACAAATGCAAGCATATGCTAAAAATTAAATTCCAAGCGTATGCTAACACTTAAAGTATAAGCATATCCTTGCTTTTATTCATACAGCTCAATAACTAAAATAATACCAAGAACATGAAAATAACTGGATTTGCAACTTACGCAGACAGTTTCCTTGTCTTCTTTGTTGATAGTTGAAAAAGTGATTTCTTCCTCGGGAAGACCACAGACTCTATTTAATCGTTGATTTCCTGTATTATGATGTTTGTCTAAATTGTCTGTTTTATATGTCAAAATATCACCTCTGAAGTAAAAAAGAAAAATGGCACAAATTAAAACTGTTGTGTGCGCAACAGCAACCATTCTATCTGTATTCCACCCAAACAAATATAACTACCACTTTGTATACGTTAGGGAATGAGGTACTAGCACATACTCTCCGATTTGTTAAAACACATCGACCAATTTGCATCAGTGAATTAAATTATCCCGGGGGATGTACAAAAAATGAAGTTTGCCAAAAAATTCCAAAATGCACTTTGGCAAAATATAAAATGCATCATTAAATACGATTAAATGTATTTAATCGTCGCTGTATTAATACAAAACCACTGAAGTTTGCCAACCATAAGCAAAGTAATTACAAAGTAGCGATAACAAATTCTGTCTATCCATCTTATGCATAAATCGCTTACTGCTCTATCTATATTTCGTAATTAAATAAAAAGAATACTTTTTATTTAATTACGAAATATTAAAAATTCAAGGGTAAATAAAAACTTAAACATATAAATAATATTCTGTGGGTATTCATTAGTTAACTATATAACGTCTTTGTATTCCAGATGGCCACCATACCAAAATTTCTCGATAGAGGTTGATTTACAAAAGATGCCAAAGAATTATGAAAATGACCAAAATATTTGAGGGAAAACAGTTCTAATTATTTAATAAATGGTGTATAATGCAGTATATTGATGAAATAAATACTATTTATTTTCACTATTTCGAGCCTCAATCTAAAAAAGTTAATATTATTTCGCTCTTTTTCTCTATTTGGTAGCAGTGTTCAAATTGTAATTATTTCATTAAAATAATTAAATTATACATATTTAAAAAAGAAAGCTGTAAAATAATCAAAAAATATAAAACATACATGTTTTTCTAACTTTTATTGAGGCTCCCAATAGTAACATCTTTTATTTTTTGCCAATCAGAAAACCGAAACTAAACTATAAACAATAACAGATTTTTACACAAGTCTAACTATACAACGTCTTTGGGTGGGAATTATAACAAAGCAGGAGGAAACTTCCCAGAAATATGTACTTCAGTCCATGCCTAAACTAGATCAATACTTTCTTCATTCTTATATCGAAATTGAAGAGACGCATCGCTCTCTGTCTTAATATCATTCTACAGGGCAAATGACATTGGGCAGCTTTGTTGCAACATGAACAACAATGTCTTCTTTTGTTGGCTAAAAGATGTCAAGGAAGTCGAGACAGTGGAGAATTTGATCTTAAATAGAACCTTTTTTGGAGAAGTAGTTTGCCTCCTTATAAAAAAGATGGCATCAAATTAATGTTCACTGACGCTCTAGAAATAATACAGGAAAATAGCCTCTTGCTCAAAAAATGCATAATGTCAAATAATGCTCAGCATTAAATAACACCAACATTGTGCTCACTTTTTAATCTTCCAAAGACGAGGTAAAAAAATGCTGCCTAAAAGGATATCTCCATGCTGTATTTTGGGTGCCATACCATTTCCATAAACCTATAAAATATATGTGGAGTTACAAATAAATGCAAAAATGTCACAGGAAATACTCTGCTTCAAATATTGGTTTGCATCTTTTTGGATAAAGTCAAAAGCTGCAACACTGACAACTGATAAATATATTGCTAGTAAAAGCTCTTCTACTACTTCTCTCAAGTTACAAATTGCTTTATTTATTTATTTTAATTACTAAATTTTGTTTGTGCTTTTATATCATCAACTTTCCCATAAATAGTAATTTCAGTATTGCATATTTGTTTACTAATCACAAATGAATATTTATGTACATAGATACTTTTTGTTGTAAATTTGGATAGACATTATTGATAAATACTGAGAAGCAGATTTTAATTCAATCTAACTTCTGCAGATTTGAAATACTTACTGGATAAAGAAAATCTATGTTTAGAATATTATTAGTTTACTAATAAATCTTTTTTTTAATTAATGATATTCACAAAACAGTGTATGAAAAATCATTGGCTAACTGCTAAACAGTGGAACAGACATTAAAAGATTAAATAAGACAATAGAATTAATTAAACAGTGTTATGACTATATGATAACAACCAGTTTAGCTATCCACAGTTTGGTTCAAACTAGAGACATTTTTAGTTTAGCGAATAGTCAACTTAGTTGCATCTGAGTACTGGTGAATCGAAGTAGATACAATTTTAAAAACTACAAATCAGAAGGCAAAAGATAATACTAGATATAAACTTACTGTGTGTATTCTACAATCGATAAAGCCAAAAAAACCAGTAACAGCAGCAGCAACTTTTACTAAAACCAAACATAAAGTAAATGGGTGATTAAGCAAATTTAAATTGATTATTTAAATTTAGTAAATTCGTATTTATAGTTTTAGCTGGCTAGGTAATCAGATAGAGACTAAATAAGAAAAAAAAGGTATTTTTTTTAAATATAATAATTTTATAGTTTATTAATAGCACAAGTTTTGTAAAATCATATGAATAAAAAATTAATAACACCTTTACTTACAAGTAGTCTTGAAATATGCCATTTAAAATTTAAATAGCAATTCCTATCATAGAAAAAATGTAATCTAAAAGTAAAACAATAAATATAAATATGAATATTTTCAAAAAATTTCAAATTTGCCAATAATATAACATTTAAAAAATACATTCTAACCAGTAAATGACAAATAATAACTATCATTTCTGAAAAAACAAGGTAATAATTCTTTTACATAGTAAGGTTGATTAACCCAGATAAATAGCTGTCACAAATCTATATTATAATTCATTTTAGCCAAGAACCAGAACTATTTAACCATTTGTTGGTAAAGGGGGGAGGTTGTATTCCTTCCTAGCATGTATTGCTATCTAGCTCAAAAAGGCTAAATCTGATTGAGCTGAAATGTTGGTTTTGTGTGAAAAATTTTCTTTCCCAAATTGTGAACTAAATTTTTTCCATCAACCAGGAGCCACATTTTGGCCCTCTAAATAAGGTCAATCTGGACCAATTATGAAGACAGTTTGCTACAAAAATGTATTCCTGAAGTTATTATTTGAAGAAATATTTGTTAAATATATCACAAGTTATGAAATTATTGATTTTTTGTGCACAGGGTGCAACCTGAGAACCAATTTCATATATATTTTTGAGATTTAAAAAATATTTAACAGATAAAATTTTGCTACTAGTGTGCCAGATCAATTCCTTAAACACAGTAGAAAATTTAATTGAAACATTGATCCAGCAAAAATATGGACATTTTTGTATGTGACTAGCATGGTCTAAGCCCCATCTATACACCTAGTTCTTTTTGCAGACATTTTATTCCTCATTGTTGTTTAATAATGCTAAGAAAAATACAGACAAATTATTATTCTTGCTGAAGGTTATACTTAATATATCTCTAAAAAATATTGTCCAATCTTCTGTGAGTTATATTATAAAATGATATAAGGATGCTGGTAGTAATTCTGCTCAACCATGCTCTGGACAGCCACAATGCACAAGTATCCAAACTGATCACATTCATTGTATAATCAAAGCCATGCCATCAGCAACTTCTTGTGAAATTGTACCCAAACTTTCTGATACACAGAGTTGTTAGTAGTTGAACAACTAGAAGATGTCTGTTATGTGATTTACAACTTCATTCTTTTCATCCAGCATGATAACCCAGGTTGAAGAATATCACTTGGCTTTTTGCAGGGCCAACAGAGACTGGGTGTCATGTACTTTTATCAGATGAAACTGAAATCAAACAGTTTACAAGTAATATGCCTGTATAGAGATATCCAGCATGTCAGCTGTACAATCCATAATATTCTGTGTCATCTGTAAGGAGTTGTCTATCACCTATGATATGGGGTGCAATATCAGCAAATGGTCGTGGACCTCTGTAGTTGTTACCTGAAAAGACATCAATAAATGGAGACAGACTCTCTGAACATTATGAAACAAAGATTTCCACAATGGTTGGAACAAAGTCATTGTGATATCCTTCAACAGGATGGTCCTCTTGCCCACAAAGCTAAAGTGGTATCAAACTGGTTTCATCAACAAGGCATCCAAGTCCTTCAGGTTGACCAGGAAATTCACCAGACCCAGGTGAAAATTGTTGGGTTATGGTAAAAAAAATTTTTGTAACAGAACTGCATCCTACTTCATGAGCTTATTTGGAACATAAAGTGAAAATTGGTTGGTCACAAAGAATTACATTAGAATATTGTGAAAGCTTGATTCAATCAATATCATGCCAAATCAGGCTTGAATCCAAGCCATAGGACTTACCACTAAGAATTAGACTAGATAATTATTAACAATTGACTGTTGCTTTACATACATACATATTATAAACATAATGATGATTATATAGTATAATCCCTGATTTATGTTCAAATTTTAATTTTAATAAAAATCATCTTTGATCGAAAAGATTTGGTCATGACTATATATAACAAAACCAACATTATCAGACATATACAAAAAGTTAATATAAATACTTAGAAACCCAAATCAATGGCTAGAATTCATAGGAGCCATTGATAACATTGGGGTTCTTGGGTTAAAATGCAACATAATGATTAAGACTCACAGGCACTTTAATCCCATTTGTAACTAATATTTGGTTAATTGATCCCTATAACATAAAACAATGAAAATTAGACATTCCAAATACATGCATGCATTTTTCTGCTTCCACTGGATGCTCCTATTAAGCCTAGTGGTCACAGCTGATGAAAATAATAAACTCCCAGAAAATTGTAATCATTATGGAATTATTGCCATACTCATTGTTTTTCTAGTGCAAAGGTTGCAAATCTTAATTTTTATAAAATGACAAAATATATTTATCTTTTAAGTAATGCAAATATACACAATCTACTTATATACATAATGTTAATCATTTAAATTATTAATATTAACCATCCATTTAAAATTTTTGGCAATTTTAGCTTTAAAGAACTGAGATTGGCAACTTTTGTATTGAAAAAAATACAAAGCATTGACTGCATTTTCATATACCATTTTATCAAAAAATATTGTAAGGAAATCAAAATCATTAATTAATGCAAAATAAAACCTCACAAACAAGCTGGGCTAACAGTTGGTGTTAAGTTTTGTGTTCCCTTTTGGATGAGCTAACATAGTGTAACCAGAAAAACCAATTGTAGTAGAATAGAAGACAAGTAGTTAGCAGTGAACAAGTTGTATGTTTTATTCAATAAAAATCAGTTGCTTTTATACTCCCTCAGAGGAGAGCTCACTATTAACAATAAACAAAAAATATATTTACAATGTAAAATGACTGTTAAGATAACACACTCAAAAAGAAGGAAAAGCTATCAAGAGAATGTGGACAAATAAATATGCACAAGTTTTGGTTTTGTTTGCCCATCTATTGATAAGTATTGTGACTTTTACACATAGCTGACACATGTTGGTTAGAAGTGTTTCTGCTTTCATCAATGGTAAGACTTAATGGTGCTGAACACTTAAACAAACTGATAAATCTTCTTCCCAGTACCCATTGGCCAAAACCTTCACCCAGCTTGTAGCTAACAGATGAATCACTGAGTTTCACTTTGCCCAGAGCTGAACAATCAACTGCTAGTTTATTGAGTATATCCATTAATTTAGGGTGTAAGGCATGTGGCAAATGATTTTCAACAAGAAAATGATAATGATAGCTTCATACCAAGTTACTCTATCATTGATTTGGCATAGTTGAACTTGAGCTAGGTAAGGCAACCATATTTGCAACATCTTTTGTAGCTCACTGATGTGCCACACTCCTTTAGTGAAAAAAAACTTTTTCCAACACCATACTGAATAGGTTTGTCACCACAGCAGACACACATGCAGAATGATTTTATGGGCACAGTTTTTTATTGGTTCACCTCCAAGTTCATTGTCCAGTCATGACCACTAGAATTTATCTTTCATACCACTGTCATCAAACAGGGTGTCCGCAGAATTTTTGTGATGAAATTCCCGGTTTTTCCCGGTTATTCCAGAACTATTTGTTAAATTCCCAGTTAGAGAAATAATGCATTAATGAGTAAAAAGTATAGTTTAAAAATGAAAA
>JAUYWI010110539.1:0-10943 GCA_034780595.1 Parotoplana pacifica
CACCGGTTCGATAAATGGCTTTCTAAAATTACACGGGCTGCAACGCTGTAGAGAGGAGGAGCACCATCTTGTTGACAGTAGCAAGCCGTGTCCTGATTCAGACATAACAGGAATAATTTTCTCATTAAGAATCTGGCAATACTTTTCTGATGCTATCGTTTCTCATGTGGTACCAGTCCATAAAAGTTAATAGCTGCCCAAACTGTGACGGAAAGTGTTCTAACAGGAGTCTGTAATATCACGTTTGGATTTTCTCACGCCCAGAAATGAATATTATGTCTATTAACTGTCAGTTCAATAGCATTTGTCGGAAAATATTAAATTCCCTAATAAAGCTGGATCAGCATTCGACATTTGAATGATTATTTTACAAAATTGTGAATGCCGGTCATCGTCTCCATCATAGAGTGTTTGACAGTAATGAGGCTTGAATGGATGATAATGCTCTGTGCTAAATATTCGGTCACAGAAGATTTTGATCCGCCTGTTGTTTCTGATGTTCTTGGAGTGATTCTTGCTTGATTTAGTACGTTTTCTATAGTTTCTTGAGTAGAGGCAGTAAATGGACGACCAGATATTTCTCGAGCTTTTACAACATTCCCAGTTTCTTTAACGTTTAGGCACCCGTTTATTATTACATATACGAAGAGGAGCATCATTATGAAATTTTTCGTGAAATAATCGTCTGCTTTTCTTTGTATTATCATGTGCAACAGCCCCAGTGACAAGCTAAGCTTTCTCCTCTATTGTAAAATCTGCCATCTCAAAACAGAAAAATTATAAAATAGATGCTGTTTAAAATTGAATTTTTTATACTATCTCACTATGCATAGAAATGCATAGCATCAAAAGCTATAGATAGAGCCATAGACAGTCATAGAAATAGTATTTTTAGGTACCTAGAGCAAAAATCAATGTTGGTACAAATATTTTTAATAAAGTTGTATTGTTTGGAGAAAGACTTCTGGGGCACCCTGTGTTACAGGACTTGTGAAATGGGACAATTTAAATCCTAGAATAACCGAATTCGGTCAATAGTATGTTAATTTATTTCACCCTAATCGGTACAGAGTAGTAGAATTCGAACCCAAGATCTTCTCTGATTATTATCAATCATGAAATGATTATTTCTTGGATCTAAAATGTTTTTTTTCATTCTTTTGTATCAGAGAGAGCTGAAGCGACTTTACACTCAAGTGGAAATTTATAAAACCAAGGCAATGCGTCGTGACAATCCCCACGTGAGCAAACGAAGAGGTGGTAGAAAACAGAGGAGGTGAGTGTTGAAATGCTGGATGTTGTCATCTAGTGGCGTTTGATTTATGGTTCTAAATTATTAAATGATCAGAAATAATGGAAATAAAGATAGCATATTTATAATTTATCAGTATTAGTATGACAGGCAGTTTTCTTGTTAACTCTGAAAATTGTATTATATTTTTTAATTTATTATTGATGATTTGGTGTTTTGAATGTAAATCTGTTTGTTATGTGCAAAAGAAATCGATAATTTATAAACTTTTAATCCTCATACATTTATCTAAGTAATATAAAGTGTTCTACTTGTTTATAAATTAATGTTGTAACGTATTTAGTTCAGAACTATTATATAGTTCCATGATTCATATTCAATTAAACAAAAGACATTTGTAAAGTGCACAGAAAATAAATTACGGGACCTAGAGATATTGTTTACAACGACGATTTCAACAATAGCGCAAGGTTAGATCCGTTTCTTAGTAAAATAACTAACCCCTTATAATGATGGGTGAGCAGTTATTTTGACTTCAAATATATTTACTTGCTCTTTTTATTAAGTTTTTACCCTGTTTTTATTATACTTATCAAGATGACCAAGTTATTACGCACAGTTTTATTAGACTTGCTTACCAAAGACGACTTTAGTGTTCGGGATACATTAAATATACCCAATATTTAAAGCATTTATTCTAAAACCTTAATTTAGAATGCATACAAGGAAATTATGTGATTTGGACAGTATAACAATTCTGAAATCAACACGAAAATTTAAATAAAACTTATAATAGCCCGAAAATTATTTTGTTGACGGTGTTAAATTAAATTTTCACTATGATTAAGTCCAACGAAGCTTGCCGGATTATTATAAACGGGTCGGCCTCAGCAATGAGCATGCCGTCATCATCATCATCATCAGTGT
This sequence comes from Parotoplana pacifica, assembly GCA_034780595.1. Classification (NCBI taxonomy): domain Eukaryota; kingdom Metazoa; phylum Platyhelminthes; order Proseriata; family Otoplanidae; genus Parotoplana; species Parotoplana pacifica. The sequence continues at coordinate 2,180 of JAUYWI010110539.1, forward strand.
ATTATGTATGTTAAAATGCACTAGTGATATTACAATTGAACACTTCTATTAACATCAAAAAATAATCTAGCAGGTAACCTGACCTAGAGTGACATAATGAAACAATTCTAATGACACTAAAATTGGACAATAATAATCTACATATGTTAGGTAATAAATAAACAAAACAGCAACAGAGACCAACGGCAATTCGTGCCCAAAATGTCATAAATGTAACGGAAAGAAAGTTAAAAATTCCTGTTTAATTAAGCCAAAATTTTTGTCAATAAAATCAATTATCTAAACTTTAAAACAAGACAAATATTATCCACGGTATAAAACAACTTCTTTCTGTACTTCTATGCATATCGTACCAAATCTATTCCGTAGACAATTTGGATAAGACAGCAGAGTATTGTACGTATTTTGATATCAATGGAACACTCATAAAATGGTCTAATTTTGCAATAATTGTTTCTTACATTTAAGCTTCTGTAATAATTCAATATTTTATGTATCGCATTGTTCAACTGAAAGTGATGTTGTAAACGATGTTCTGTATGTACACAAACTGTTTGTGGTTTTTCAAAGTCAGTGCTAACTGTGAGCCCATTACTGCTTTTTATGTCTCTAATTGTTTGCTGATCTAGCCTTTTCTGATATTTCTTCCTGTCTAAAGCCACAAAGATTCAACTAGCGGCGGCCCTAAACGGTAAAGCTCCTCCCCTGTGCACTTTCTCTCTCCTTAACAAAGCACCATTGTAATGCTCTTATTTAGGCTGCCCTTACTTTAGTGCGAGCCTGCCTTACTTTGTAATAATATTATGTGTTTCTTATTTAATCTGTCGTCCATGAGAACGTGTCAGAGAGGAAAAATGTGTCATGATCCGCCGCCAAGACGATTCTAAGATATTATGTACGTCATGTGACAAATTTTAATTTGGTGAACGTCAAAAGATTTGTTAAACATCTTCAAGTTGACATTTCACTTTTTCTAAAAAAATGTGTGAGCAATTTCTATTGCTAAAGATATGGTGCCTTTAATATCGTGTTACCCGACAAAAGTCATGTATGATTTTGATTGAAATAAATAGGTTTATGAAAAATTCGGAGTAAATGTTCTATTGAAAAGTTGGAGTCAGTGTTTCTATCAACAAAAATGTTATTCTAAAAAACAACATCCATATGTGGGCCGATGGCGTCATCAGGTGCAAAAATTAAACCTCGATGTTTTTTCAATTTGTTTCGTTAATGAATCTTTCCAAGGTAGCTGAGTACCAAATTTAAGCTTAATCCATCCACTGGAAGTATAAACTCCGGTGGTTTCTATTGCCTTCCTTAAAAACAGTAATAGAACACTTTTAATGAAACACTTATCTGACTTTTTCATAAACCCTATAGTTAATATATTCCTATAACTGTTATTTCATTATAACAATATCATTCGAATATATTTTCAATCTAAATCATACAACAGGGTATGTACAGGGCAGCCATTTTAGTATATTGAAATAGGTAACATCATTCCAGTAATTTCTGATATTGCAGTGGTAAAAGATACCAGACATCATAAAGCTCTATCCAATTTTTTGTAAGTTGTTAATTTTGTACAAAAAAAGTAATTCTGTTTTTTTTTTTAAGTTAAATTGTTCATAGGCAATTTTCATTCTGAGTTTCCTTGTTTTATAGGCAGTGATTCAAAAGAGACGGCACTTTTTAACATTAATTATGAGATGTCTTATTAAATTAGAGAATTATCCGATTTAATTTGTTAAAGCCTTGAAAGAGGATTATATTTCTTTTGCTGGAAAATTTGCTTTGCTGTATGTGCCTTCAAAGTTTCATCACTGATAACTAAAATGTTTCAGCTGATCCTGAGGTTGATATTTTTGTTGTTGTTTCCCCGGGTCGGGTTGGCTAGGCTGCTCCACTCGCAGTTAACGTTTAGTGTTAGCCTACAGACGACGACACATTTAGCAAACTCTGACTGTCTTTTGGATTATTTTAATTGCAAAACCCAATGCCGCTATAAATTAAATAATATTGATTTTTAAATTATAGTCTGAATTTTTTGCAATTAGCTCAAGTTTGTTTCAATTTTTTAAAGATCTTGATGATCGGGGGGGTTACGAAACAGTATTGGGTTATGTTGTTTTTTGAATATGTCATTACATAACAAAAATGTCTATGTGTTACATGATACTCGTTAATTGCCAATATTTTATTTAATATTAATTATTATGCCTACATTTTCTGATGTGGAACTGCACTAATGCAACATGTGTGACTGTATAATTATCTATCTGCAAGATTGGATGTGTAGTTATGTGGCTTAGTTATAAAAATGATAAAAGCAAAACAATTTGTTAACAATTAGGTGACCTTATAGCCTTTACAAATTGCCCATGCTGCATCAGTTGCTTTGGTCATAGATGGTGCTTCCTGTGTTGAATTTCTATCTCTCAAAAATCGTATTTTTCTTCTTTACCCAATTGTCTTACAATCAATTAAGGTACTGATTTATGTTGTCGTTATAAATAATGTAAAAAATATTTTATGCTATTTTTATTAAAATTAAGAATGAATACAATACTACTTTCCGGTAAAATACATAACTAATAACTTCTTCTGCTTCTGGCTTTTCCTACTTTAGGTGGGGTTGCCGGTGCGGATTATTTTACTCCACTTCTTGCGGTACATTGCATCATTTCTCTCGGACTCCCACCTTATCCATATCTTGACGGATGCAGTCTTCCCATTTCGCTTTTGGGTCTTCCACGCCTCCTCTTCCTCACCGTTATCATTTGACTCTTAAACCACATAGTCCACCTCTCTCCTCATCACATGTCCTAACCACCGGAGCCTCATCTCCCCCAATAGTCATCCTCTGCCTCACCTTCTCATTTCTCACCAAGCATTTTCATCTCTGCCACCTACATCTTTTCTTCTTGCTCTTTTGTAGTAGTTACAGTCTTTATCCCATACATTTTCCCTTTCACCTAGTCTGGTACTTTTCTGTCACATATAACATCAGTTATCTTTTTCCATGTACCCCATCCAGCTTGTATCTGTTTCTTTACCTCTTTCTCAGATCTATCATCCGCTTGAACTGTTAAACGCAGCTATTTAAACTCCTCTACCTGATTGAGCTTTTCCCATTGCATTTTCACCTCTTCATCCTATTCTGACTTAGGGCCTGCTCTCAAATACTCCGTTTTCTGCTTTCTAACTTGCATTCCTCCATTGCTGCTCTCCACATTTCTAGTTAGCTTTGGGCGCTAATATCTTTACATGTTTTATGTTTAGATTCAAATCTAAGGCTAAATCAAATGATGTTGTATGATAGCATGTAAGCTTGGTGGCAGTATGCTTTCATGTTCTCAGGACGTCAAACTGAGGTTTCCTGATTTATTATACTAAGACTGGTCCTCAGCCCCAGTTCAACCTTTTGCGGAGACTTTTGATGACACGACTGCGACTTCTATGCAGGGAGGATTATGATTGTCATGATCCGTCTTGTATGATTGGATACTACAGTGTCTCCTGGGATATCTTCGGATATGAGAAGATTATCACACCCAGAGGCAAACCTGGCTAGCATAGCTTTATTTAGCTGCGAGGTTTGATCAGTGATACTCTACTCTGCGTGATAAGAGGGTCGCCAGCTGATTTTTTTTCTTTTTGATGGAGAGACTATCTCACTGAGCTGTGTCGCTAGCTGAGAAGGAGTGGGCCATTTCGGTTAAACTGGCATTGATACCTCATCATTTATTTTTATTAAACTTAGACCAGGAGGCAACTTTGTTGTTAAAGTTCAATGTCACCCCTCTGGAGCTCCTGCCAGTCCTACCTCAACAACAACGTTTCTAGTCTATGTTCTACCTCTGCCTCTGACTCCAATCCTATAACCCACGGCGCTTCTCTCTGGCTTTTACCTGTTAGACAGTCTATTACTAAGGAAAAAAGAAATGTACTCAGGGCAGATCTTTTATGAAGTCCCACGGTCACCTCAAAGTGCTCTGACTCACTTGCAGCACACCTCACCTTTGTTGTACACTCTTTCTACATGTCTTGCATGAGTCCGGATGTACTTCTCCTCTACTCCCTTCAACCTCAAACAGTTCTACAGACAAAATATTTTACAAAAACATAGTTACCGTGAACGAAGGAGCATGCCAAAAAAATTTGATTGAGTAGTTGCAACAGAAGCCTGCATCCTATATTTGAAGCGAGTAGATAGGAATTTAACATAGAAGGACCATATTTATATGATCAGAGCAACAGAATTCAAAAAGAAAAAAGATGGATGGAGTAATTTTTAGAGCATACAAGGTAGCCTATTTTTGACAGATTTGGTGGTTATACTCGTATTGTAACTAAATTTTGAATAAGCCATGAAACTAATTAGAGACTTTGGCCTTCCCATTTTTTACAGGTTAACCGTCAAATCTATTCGTACCTGCGTTATTATTAATTAGCAGCATCTATGGTGTGTAATAATTTAGTTGCGTGTACTCAATGTCTCTGGCTTAGTTTTAGTTCATAAATTATTAATTGGAATTCTTGGTTATTACATTGTTGTTGTAAACTCGGGCCACCATCCAGGTAATGTGGGAATAGAAATAGAAATTTATGGATTCAGGTAATATGTAAGTAGGTAATTAGGTAAGGAAATATTTCATTAACAAGATTTTTCAAAATTAGTTATTACGTACTAATGGCGCACAAGATTATATTCATAATAATATTACTATTATAAATAAAATTTATTATAAGCCTATGACAATTGGTAGTTAGCTCCAGAGTTCAGCCTTGCCTAATGAGCTTTATAAGATTGTTAAAAATGGGCCAATTTGAGTCATTCATATGCGAAAGTAAAACAGTTTATTCATTTCAAATTCATGTCATTTGTTTAAACACTAATGGTAGGTAATTAAGTGTTCCAAAATTTTCACAATCGGTCAAGTGGTTTACAAGATACAATATCTCAAAATTTTCAAAATCTTTTTTTCTTCTTATTTTGTCTCTTTTTCTTCTCCTCCTTCTGCTCCATCTTCTTCAGCACCGATGTCATAGTTTAAACATTAACCGATCTGATGATATTTGGCAGGCACCTATGTAGATTATCTTTGGGGGCGAGGAGTAAAAATCCGTTGTCAGAGTTTTGGCGTTTGCTGGGGACGTCAATATTCAAATTTATTCCACATAGATAAATTATTCTTTTTGTGTCTTTGACCAGATGAGACCTTAGTTACCATATATGAACTTTCATTTAATCAACTTTCCACGTAGAAACTTTTCCTAGAGACACCAACATAGCATAGCAATAAACAATTTTTACAAAATTATGTTACATATTTATGCTTTTTGGATATGTACATTTTACCAATATAACATAGCAACATGCTAAATATGATACATGACTTTATGGTTATTTGACCACAGAAAGCATTAGATATTACATCTGAACATTCATTTGATAAGCTTTTCTCTTTGGTACTGTTGTTTGGTATGCTATTATTGCATAGCAACAAGCAATGTTTTACATCACTATCGTAAAACCTTAGATAGTATCATCAATTTTGCAAAGCAATAACAAATTAGATGAATTGATTACAGAAAGAATGGAAATTATAAACCAAAAGGGTCAAAAAATCTTAGCTCAAACCCTAAAATAAGTGACATCATTTTGATGTTATCTCTCATTATTGTTTTATGATAAATGAAATTACAAAATATTAGAGCTAATAAATAATAAACGTCTGAAAATAAATACAATAAAGATTCAAAGTCTCAAGTACCTATATCTAAAGAAAGGGATGACAATTAAGGACATTGGACTTCTAACACAAAGTAATTTCCACAAATAGCAATTATATAATTTTGATTTTGTTAGTTCCAGGGATGTTGCACCACTTACTATGTTTGGATATATTTGAAACAATAGCATTTATATAATGAGTGTTAACATCCAAAATGATTAATCTTATTTTAAGTTTTGAACTAGCACTTTTATGATTTTTTTGGTCTTTAATTGTAAGGTTATACCATCATTTATTGACTTGCCAGTACTCTCTATGGAAAATTGTTTGGTCTTTTAGGTTGTGTTTAAAATGGTGGCATAGTTATTCATTTTTTGCTACGGTATTAGCTTGGGGTCAAATTCCAAATTTGAGGTCCTCTGATTTTGGGACAGATGCCTTAAAATGGATTTTTCTCAATTTCTAATGCTGTCGTAATTCTAAATCTCTAATTTTATCCAGATAACATGTTTCATTTGGATATTTGAGACATTTAAGTGAATTTAGCCAAAAATATCGATTTTTATATTTTTTTATAATATTTATGAAATAGTATTTTTGGGTTCCTAGTGGATCAAATGTAAAGTCAATTAATTATTCAACATGTTGACGTCGTCGGCCCCCATATCATTTTTTTAATAAAAAGATTCTCCTGTCGATGAATCTGTGTACCAAATTTTAGCCCACGGCAAGTATGTTTTTAGGGGGTAGCTTACCCCCCCCCCTCGACAAACCGCATTTAATAAAACACGATCAATGGAAGGATAAGAAAGAATAGTTTCACACAAATTTTTTTATAAATATTAACCTGATTACTGTTTATTTATAACCAAACCGTTCTAATGAATATTTAATTTATAGAAAATAAAATTTTTAAAGGCTTAATTTAGTAAAGTAGATGTCTATTTAATTAAAAAAAACTTTAAAAAATTTCTTTCAGATTTAAATTTAAAATATAAAATTTTGAATAGTTAAAACAAACTTCCCATACAAATGATAATTTTGGTTCTCTTGAAATTCGATATTTGATTTTACATAAAACTAGAAATACTCCACTGGGATTCTTGGGGACTATTTATATGAAACTCAAAATTTATTCGGGAGCCTTTCGTCTCTCCCTTAATTTCGACCCACTTTGGGGTATTTTTAAATTATATAATATTGAAATTAAAATTAGTGTCTTAGTTAGGCAACTATATTTTTCTAGACTGATAGTAACAAAGAGCCGCGTTTTCGTTTGAATATTATGCTGAAGATAGCTTCTCACTAATGACTGAAATTCTCATTTCAATGCCTAAAATCTTTTATCTTTGTAATTTGTTATTTAAACTATTAATCACTTCCTTGGACTCAAGAATTATTATTATTGTAAAATAACATTCCCATAGATGAGGCTTTATAATACCGAAAATGCATTTTATCACTGTGCCCCATTGTAAATAACGGCTGCCTATTTATAGAAAATACAAACAATAATTTGTGACCTTTACAATTTACCATTTTTGTCAATTAGAATCACCTTAACCTAAATTATGTTTTCGTGTTTTAAAATCTTGTACACTATCTTAGGTCAGTTAAGTCGAAAAGTTCATTGATTACAAATCGGGTAACAGCACGATTATTTTGCATGCAGTTGGAATTTATTGTTTACATTCATTTTGGACATAGAATGCTTGACACACTTTAGTTTTGGACATAGAATGCTTGACACACTTTAGTTTTGGACATAGAATGCTTGACACACATTAGTTTTGGACATAGAATGCTTGACACACATTAGTTTTGGACATAGAATGCTTGACACACATTCGTTTTGGACATAGAATGCTTGACACACATTAGTTTTGGACATAGAATGCTTGACACACATCAGTTTTGGACATAGAATGCTTGAATTACAAAAAACAATATTCGTGACTCAAATAATGATGTAACTGACTGATATTTCTGGATATAGCACAATAAACAGTTCATTATTTAACATGTCGCTGCCTACCATATATTGATTTTTATGGACAAGTTCCGTTCTGAGATCCAAAGAAAACCAATAAGTTCCTTTCAATATCTGCCCAAGAAAATATTCTAAACTACATTCTATGTACCAGAAAGAAGTACAGTTATAGTTTATGTCAAAAATTGAAAATGTTATCTTTATCTTTAATTAGTGACACAAATCTTTTCAGAGACTATGCTGTCATTCGATCCAAATAAATTAAATTTGACAGATTTACTTGGGAATTGCCTTTTTCACCATAAATACAATAGAGACAGGATTTATTTTAAAGACTCTTAGGATAAAATTTAATTTAATAATAAGTGTATGTACTTTAATTCGATTTGTAGCTGCTATTCGACTCTAACTGACCTCACTTCGAACAACAGCTTCGTTATTGACAAAGTCAGAATAAAATAATTGTTTAAAACAATTTAAGCCTAGACTACTAATAGTAATAATTATTTTAAAATAACTATAAAACTTTCGACAAATTAAATATAATTTTCTTCTGACTTGAACGAATGGGACATTTTTCTTTTTAGTTTCATAGACATTTTTAGCACCATTTTTCAGCCTGACGGTCTCTTGTGTTTTGTCTGTCTGTAAATTCATTTTCTGTTATGTGCTGATTTATGCCTGTTTGTTAAATTGGTAAGTTAAGACTTCTGTTTTTTGTAGATTATTTCAGAGGTCTTAACAATTCAATGTATCTTCTAAAATGTATTTTGAAACAGAATATGGATTTTACAATATTATGAACGCAAGATAATAACACTTTTCAGATAAAATAATTTGTTATTCATTGACCATTTTTATGATATTCCTGTTCTGCACTTGTTTATTAGATCGTTTTTCTCTACCAAATACATTTATGATCTCGGTTTCAATCAAAAATCACAAACTGAATTTCGCACAAAATTGGGAAACTCTATTTAGAGGGTGGGTCAAAAGTCTTAACGTTTTTGATTGGGCGTAGAGGGGCTCCCGA
>JAUYWI010110550.1:0-10941 GCA_034780595.1 Parotoplana pacifica
GTTGAGTTCCTTAGAAGGATAGGTCGCCGGAGGTGACTAACTCCCCCTCAAGGAGTCCGGAAAGAAGAAGAAGAAGTAATAATTATTACTTTGTGATTTAAACTACAATACACTAAAATTAAAGTCTCCTGCTACCTAGCAACCAAATAAAAATTGAAACGCATTAATCCTAGACAACAGACCACTACAGTCAAAGAAGTAGACTCAGGTTAATATGGTATGATAGGAATTACCTCTGTCAAAAGCTGACGGTTTCACCCAGACAATCGGGCGAATGAGAGAGATGAGAAAGGCGTCGCGTGGGCCCTGATGAGTCAGACTCATCTCATCATCCAATAGACTTCGTAGAGCCAACGTAGTCTTGAAAAAAGCCAGCGTCTTGAATTCCGGATTGCGTTCATTGTAAAGCAAATCCTGCAGTTTTGAGAAAGAAATTAAAATAATTATTAATATCACCATAGAGTATGAACACGTAGACGTTCGAGTGTTTTATTCTATTATTATCTATGTTATAAGCCATAGTTCTGGTTTCATAGAGATCATTTCTGCTTACAATTTTAATAAGGGCACAATTCTGCCATGTATTGTATATATAAATTGCTAATAAAATATACACCTAATATATGACTACCAAATTGCCAATATTAATTCACTTCTATTCAGGCATCATAATAGACCGTCTATAATTTTTAAGCTTTGAATTCAAAACACAATTAACAAACGTGAAACATTTGACTTTATTTATTCTTATTTGTGTTTACTTACCTGACGACAGAAGATCTAACATGGAAAATATGTTTAATTTTAATATTTATAAACAAAATTAATTTCCCCATAAAGCGATTTTTTGCACTAATAATAAATCGGTGATACAGAAGACCTAATTTTAGAAAATTTCTCCAAAGACTAAAATGAATGCACTTCTATAGTATTTTAGAAAAAAAATGTTCTGCTAATGAAAAATTAAATTATAAGAAGCTATTATTATTTGCAATACTCCAAGGACTACAAATGTTTCACAAATTTTCTCTGTGTAATTCAGAACTAATAAAAAGGAATTATTTACAATATTCAATATACAGAAAGACGTTCTTAACTCACCTGATCTAATAAACCAAGTTCCACGTTAATACTGCCAACTTTGCCAAAGAAGAATAGCGAGTCATTATCTAAAACAATAAATTAATAAACTTAACTGACTACTCAGATCTGACTAAGTAGTATCAAACTAAGACAGTAGGTGTTCTATAAACAAATAATTACTTGCTGTTGAAGCGGCTGGTCTTGGAACGGTCTTCGGTTTCGCATGGCGCCTACTACTTGACCTGTGCTTGGCGTCTTTCTTGGCCATTCCGGCCGCCAACACGCGATTGGACAGCTCCACATCGATCTCAAGGAGCTCCAGTTTGACAGCGCCCATATGGGTCGTGGCGGTGAGCCGAATACCGAGCATACGCACTCTGACAACATTAATAGTACAGTCAGACTGAATTATTTAACTAGACAACAAGATCGCAAATAAATACCAGACCTCCTTTTACTCAAGATGTGACTGCACTCACAGATATGTATATCACGGGGCGATACAAAATCTAATCAACCATCTCTGAATTACATTTAAAATATGGAGCTGAAGAATATGCTTTTAGCTAGAGAGGTGCCAGCATATTGATAATGATCTCATTATTGAAAGAAATCAAAAGGTAATTATTGCTTAATTGGATTTTGTTCACACCTTTTTAAATTAACAAAAAAATAGTCAAATAGATTTCAAACATCAAAATAGTGATTTTATCCAAAATAATTATTGAAAAACAACGTGGAACATGATTTCCTAAACCTCTTCCCAAACTTAGATGCATTTTATGCAAATTACAAGACTAGGTAGTTCTACTAAGTAATTTAAAAACAAAATATTTGTCCAACCTGTATCAATATTTATTTTTTTTAAATATTTTTGCAAACAACAATGACAGATAAAATATATAATTTTATTTTGTTCAATCAATTAGGAAATATTTTTAAAGTTTATGTCTACTGTTGTCACTTTTGTAACATATGAGCTGACTGATGTGATAACAGTAGACATAAAACATTTAAATATTTCCTAATTGATTCAACAAAATATTTTTTACATCTTTCATCTGCCATTGTTGTTTGCAAAATATCTAAAAACAATGTCACTGTTACCTAGTTCAACATCAAGCTCAGAAAAGCGGTCATCATTTGCCAGACAAATTAATTAGTTTTTAAAGTGGTGTTTAAGTTCAAATACATTTTCTTAACGAAGTTAATTAAAATCTATGCAGCCGAGTTCCATAAGAAACCCCAAGCAATTCCAATTTTTAAAAAACGACCTTTAGGGTGGTGTTCACTTTGATATTGCAAAACTAGAAAATGTTTAGTGTATGTATTTTAATAATTGGTTACAACCACATGAAATCTACTATACACGGTGTTTCAACTAAGATACCCCACTAATCAGACATTCAAAATAAAACTTCTAATCGTAAAATGTATTAAATTGATAACTTCGATGATATTATCATAGAAACGTCTATAAAGTGGATTAAGATTCAATATGGTGACCCTCGTTCTCGATACACAGAGCTATCAGTTTCGAAAGATGCAGCGAGGTATTTCGTTACATGTCGTTGGGATGCTCTGATATGCATTGCGTATTCTTCTTCGTAGGTCTTCCAAGTTGTGTGGCCTTTCTTTGTATACCTCATATTTCAAATATGTAGGCCCCATAATGCTGAAATCCAGAAAGTTAAGGTCTGGTGACCTAGATGGCCACTTAATGCCACCCCCCCTTCTCCCGATCAATCTTCCTTGGAAATGAGTGTTTTGAAAACGTCGAACAGCCATGCTGAAATAGGGATTTTAATTTTTCAAATCCATAGAAATTTCACTTCCTAACTGATGAAATAAATCTATACCTAGGTTCATAGAAAATTGGTGCGTGATAGCTAGCTGAAAGACCCTGTAGATTTTTCAAAAATTATTTCAAAATTAATACGAATAAATTGTCGGCCTGAATCCATTTTGTGCTAAATTGATTATTTTTCTAAAACGTATACAAAGTGATACCATTGTCTATGCGGTTTTCTCTTCATAGTCAATGCTCAATTTAAATTCAATTAATTAATTTTTATTCACCAGCAAAGCCACTACGAGACCGGTTTCGACCTTTTTGGGTCTCATCAGTCGTAGGTAGGCTACTTGATAAATTCAATTATATTTCCATAACAAAACAAATGGTTAAAAACGATGTCGGCCTATTACTTACTGTTTAGTAAAAATAGAAAAAACGTCCTACTAATTCATTCTTTATTCAACAAGCGAGCTAACATTTTGCTCCAAAAACGAAATTGACTGACCTAAATGTGAACATTGTATCTCCTCTAGCAGCACGTGAGAGCAATCTTGAATCATTCAGACCGCCAGGGGTAATCGTATCATCCAAATCCACATCTGGCTTGCTTTGCTCTTCTCCAGCCATTTTCTGGATAACTTCATTAATTTCCTAAAATTTAGCGGTATCACTCATTGCTATTTAAAAATAATTTGATATAACTATATTACTTATAAGTAGTAACAAATTTCATTATAAATTCCCAAAACATCGCGTAGCAATGTATTACCTTCATAAAAAGTTTAACCACAACCATTATGTAATTGAGTTGATCAGTGGTTAAAGTTTCCTCCAGTGTAGTTATAGTTGCATAGGCATCATAGTAGCGACCATCTTCATGCGTTAGGCCATCAGTAAGTTTGTGTTGACTGGGCAGATAAGCACCAGCATCAGCATAACGTTGCGTCACAGATAGCAAGACATGAGGTAATAAAATCTTTCTCATTGGCGCTGTAAAACTGCCGGTACCTGGTGGACACTAAAAAATTAATAATATCTGCATAGATGAACTAATCCTCGGTTTTTATTCAGACTGATGAGAAATTAATAGCATATCAGGCAAGAAGTCGCCAAACGTACCGATGATTTGAGACTGAGTGAATGTTCTCCCATACTAACATCAACATGCCCATTAGTGCCGATTTTCCCCACAAGATAAACAGGCTCAATCTAAAGAATACATATTTTAAAATATATACTACTAATAGTAGTAGATATTACAATTTCATAAATTAAAACTAAGTGCCAAACCTGATAAACAGCTACTAGTGTCGGGTGTAGAGCCACGGACACCTTGAGGCCCTGTGCGATTGCAGTCAGATTCACAATTAGTGGTCGACTAGAGTCAATTTTCGTCTTCTGCAACCCGTGGAAGTGATAGGCTTCTTCTGGAATCGTTTCAGGGGCTCTATTTAAAAAAAATCCAACAACGGTTTACTTTTCAAAATCGAAACACATCCAAATTAAATAAAAAAACAGTTTAAATAAAGAAAAAACGTGCTTTAGATTCTACTAAGTAATCGTAGCTAGCCCACCTTTGTCTCTGATTGGTGGGAGCAGAACGCATAAACTCGGAGACAGTGGAGGAAAGTCGTTTAGCATTTCTCTGCATCATATCGTGCAGCTTGACGGGATGGTGTGGAACAGACACGTCCATCTTGCCCACCTTGAGAATGGCACTGTTCTTCTCACCCTTGCGAGTTCTCTCACAGGAGAGCAGGAAATTGGACCGGTTTCCGCGAACCACCACCACTTCCCTAAGGATAAAAAATTAAAACAATCGCTGTATAATTTCTGACGTAAATGTATCTATAGCGAAATACGAAAGAGTTAAATATCTGTGGTTAAAATCACAGAGTAATTATTATACTCTTTTCTATAGTAAATAAAATTCAACGATTTTTATAATAATTTGTTGAATTGAGCCTCTACAAAGTCGCATAATTTTTACACAAATAAATCCATAGATTGAAAAATTAAGATTTAATTTTGTTTAAAACATTAGCGAAACGTGTCTTTATATCCACTGCACAGTCTGTATAGCAAAATGGTTCAATTTAGGTAATGGTATGATGATTATGAATATTTTATATACTTTTTCTATTGAGAACAACCTCATAGTAGTATAAAACTGCATACACCTCCAGCAAGAGTCTGACCTCTGAATATATTTACTCTATTGTTAAAATACAATTTAGCACTAAAAGTTGCCATAAATGTTTGCTAAATTTTGAAATATAACCTTCATCGTAAACTACAAATTGATTAACTATGTCCTACTATATGTTACTATATCAAAATGATTATTTTACAAAATTAGAAAACTCTGGCTACATAATATATTGTTATAAAAGGCGTTCTGGTCGGCTGGAAAATTAATAGCAATTCCATTTATGAAAAAGAAAGTATACAGCAATTACCTAAGATCAAGGCTTTTAAACTAAGAGAAGAATGTGCGAGTTGCGCCAGCGACGACATTATTAGTTTAAAAACTACACATCTAGTTAATTTAATGCATTTATATCCATGTCATATGAAATAATTTAGAGGCAGCGACACAGACAGGGCCACAAATATCATTTAATGTTAGAACAATTTTTATGATTGTGCTTCCATTAAATAATGTTCAGTAATCTAAAGTAAATCTCACAACATACTGTTTTAAATAAGACGGGACAACTATTGACATGAATCTAAATAAGATTTATACATTTTGTTTATCTTGGAAATGTGTGGCTGCCACTTACATCTTATCGGCAGCAGTGCCTTCTCTCAAAGAAATCTCGCTCTCTCCACAATGGGCACTCAGACTGTGCTCCGATGTCTTCTCAGTAAAGTTACCTGAAATAACAACATGCAGATAATTATCAAATGTTAGCAACCAGAACCTCAATTTAAAAAAAATCGCTTCAATATGTGAAACGCAGGTATCCATTATATTAAATAACATTGCCGTACAAAATAAAAAGATCAAGAATAATTTGTAACTGGTTTTAAAAGGAATGGGTATCTAAGAGGCCTGTTAATGCATTTTATGGTGCCGTATTGTTCAATTATTCACCAAGCATTGTTAACAAATATTATAGGACGCCACAGCGTTATAAAAAACACAATTATTGTATACGCATAGATACAATTGTTAACATTGAATAATTTAAAAACATAATTACATAAATTAGATTTAAAGTGGAACAAAATTTCTAATGGATCCAATAATTTTCCCATGAGATTTTATCAATAAAGTAAAATTGCCAGTGAAGAGATACACAATATAGTCTGAACACAAAAGACCAATAAATGAGACATTTCGTCACATGCACACATTTTAACTAATACAAGGTGTTCAAAATGTCATGCTTCAGCTTGGGTGTAGAACAAGATGCACATGATTAAATAGTTTTGATTTGATCTTCAAAAGTTGTTGTTTTATGTTGAAGCCATATTTTTACACATCTTTTTTTATATTCATTTCTATGATGTTAATACTATCGAAGGCTCGCAAGATTTTAATTTTGTGTGTTTACTGCAGTGAAGATTTCATTCTATATATTGAACATTTTAAAATCAAGTTCCTGGTTTGAGTTTTAACTAAATTTATTGATTGATAATAAGTATATTGTGTAAATTAAATTGATATATCAATGAATTAATACAAAAATATAAGTTAAAAATGCAATTTCTTTTCATATCTGTTTTTGTTCCTCCTGTATTCGCTTAGCCAATAGTGGGTACACCAGGCTATATCTACTGCATCCAGATTCCCGAATCCCTTTTGATGATATTCATAGTTTTGTCAGTTTTGTCAGAAACTTGGAAAATTTCATATGCAATAGTTTGCATTTTAATTGAAATTGACTTCTGGCGTAAATATGTCGGTCTGCATAATAAGTAGACCAACATGTTTCATAGAACAGATATTTTTTAAGTAAGATGATTGTTGAAGCAAACAATAAACCCTGACTATTTGTTATAAGTTTTGATTTAAATAAACATACGTGTAATTGTCAATTTGTTTAAAGGTAAACATTTATATCCCTCTAAAAAAAGTAAATGTCCAAACATAAAAACTCTAACATCCTTTATCGATTTAACTGCTTGAAATAATTTTAAAAAAGTAATTCAAAAAAATGTTTATAACAGCCGCCTAGAAGAGACTGTGTTCATTCAAATGTGACAGTTTTCGACCAATCTTGTTCACCAACCTAGTCAAGATGAAGCGCCTACCTACCTCGACCTCTCAAGCGTGTCATATGCGTGAAGGAGCCATGGATGTTCAACATCTCGGCATTCAGCTTCAGTTCACTGAGCACGGCCGCCATGTCCATCTTGCGCACCTTGGCACTGGCGAACAGCACGATGGGGATACGCTCTCCATGGAACCACTGATGCGTGAACCTCTGCATTACCGTCGACCGGTCACTGTTGACCCTGGCCTGCGACTGCGAACCAGAGGCCCCGGGAGAGGCTTCTTCAGCGGCAGCGGCACCGGTTTGACCTGAGAACGATATACATTCAAATTAGATGGGGACAAACAAACTCAGTTTTAAGTAGAATAGAATCTTTACCTGCAGACAAACATAAAAATGGTGCGGGCCTTAGGACCCTCAGCGGTGTGTTTAAACCAGGTTTGTGTGTACAACACAACCCTCACTCTTCCCATAATCTAGTTATTATTTAAATTGTAAAAGGCTAACTACATAGGCACTAATTGAAATAAAAGGCAAATCAATGTTGGCTGTTGAGATGATGAAATCATTACATTTACCAACGATGTATGTGTTTCCTTAATAAGAGCCAATGTGACAAATAATACCAACAAATATCATACCAGTGGCATTTAATAATATTATCGCAACAGTAGCGCAGTTTTTTTTGTAAGTCTACCATAACTAGCATTACTAAATCTATTGATTAAAACAGCTAATATTCCGGAATTTGACTGTATTATAGGTAACAGAATGTGGAATTACAAGAATACAAAGTACCCCATTTTGTCCAAATATTTAACAACATTATTAATTAAAGGCACATACTCATCATTTTTCCTTTTGGCCACAGAATAATTATGGTCTTCCACTGTGTTAAATTCCCATTAAAATACTTAACTGTAAAGAAATAACTTTAAATATGTTTACAAAACCGATTTCCCTCCCGTCAACAACAGTTTTTATCCTAAACTGTGAGGCAATAGATAAACGAGTAGAATTAGATTTTTGAGGGATAAGACAATATCCATGGCCAAAGCAACTGGGAACAAAAGGGAAAAAATGATGGGGCATGTTGTGCAATTTCTAAAATCTATGATGTCACCTAACTTTCGACACAGTTTGGTGCTTTTATCAACTGCAA
The DNA here is from genome assembly GCA_034780595.1 of Parotoplana pacifica. NCBI lineage: Eukaryota > Metazoa > Platyhelminthes > Proseriata > Otoplanidae > Parotoplana > Parotoplana pacifica. Next base: position 8,267 of record JAUYWI010110550.1, read on the forward strand.
GAGATGATAGAGGATCAGTCGTCAATTCTATTCGCCATCTGCGACTTGGATCCAGAGAACTAAAGAGACAGTGGGAGGTTGCTTTGAACAGAGAAGTCAGTATACGCACAGTAGAAAAAGACTCCGAAAAGGTCAAAGCCGAAACCCCTTCTTTCTGTGGATTGGAATCTGGAGCAATGGAGCAACGTGATTTGGAGCGACGAGACTCCAATTTATTTGATCCAAACAGAAACTTTACTTTCGTGGGTTCAAAGATACTGGTGTTCTTCCTCCTCATCGCATTCAGGGCACCCTCCATGCCTCAATCTAATGGAGAATTTGTGGGGCCATCTGAAGGACTGGTTGGAACAAAGAGAAATTCATGTTATGGATAACCTATGGTATACAGCTCAAACTTCCCAGAAGATATTGAACAAAATGATACCATCAATACCAAGAAGAATTGAAGCAATCATTTGAGCACGTGGGAGACCTATTGATTACTTTGATCACTTGCACTTGATAGTATTGCCTACTAATTACTTTTGATATGTAAACTAATAGTTTTCCAAATAGAAGGTGTTATTTGTGTTATTTAAAACTAAAATTTAAAACGTTGACTGTTTCCGTAGGTGGCTAACTTTCTTTATACGTGGGGGAGGGGGAGTGGGAGGGGTGTACATTAACCTCCTAATTTATGTGGCTATCGTGGATGATGAGGCACTCACCTGCAACCTTGGGATTGGTGAAGAGCAGTCCCGCCTCCATGTTAGTCAGGGTTGGCGAGCTAACAGCGGGCGCAGTGGACGAGTACGAGGGCACAGTGCCAGTGGGTGTTGGCGAACCTCGCGTGCCCATCTCAATGTCTTCAGCTTGCCCGACCAGCGGTGCGCCACCACCACCAAAAATGCGGGACTGGCCACCAGCCGACCAGGACCGACGATGGCCTTTCTTATGCTACACACGACAAACAGTGCACTTTTAGAGTAGGTCAATTATTGGTGAAATCTAGAGATATATTGGATCTGATTTTTACTACACTCGGGCACAAAGGTTTGTAGCATTTGTTGTGGACACAGTCTCGCTAGCAGTTCACAAAACTGTCAAGCTGAACTACCAGTGACCGCCTCTACAACAAATACGACCATCTTTTTGTGCTCGAGTGTAGGATTAAACTCGAACTAGCTCCCGGACCATTTATACAAAGTATGGACTTTGAAATAATACTGAGCAAAAATGGCACCCTTGTACCAAAAATAAAAGTGAAAAACGCTTCGTTAAAATGTATAAATAAATATCCTAAGATGACCTCCTATAACCGCTACAAAGATTAAGAAGTTTCAAGTAGTTTGAACCCTTAAGAAAATGCAAATCAAAACGAAAAGAAATTAAAATGAAAAAAATAATTTTTATTATTAACCAAAGTTTCAAATGACTTTGAAGATTCAATGCCATACGGATTTTTATTGTAACTCTAATGATGATCTCTTATTTTGGCCAGGTCTTGCTTTGACAGCGTGAGTGACTTTAATAAAAAAAACAGGCATCCAATATATTTTTTCTGAATATCTTCTACTTTTTCTCTTCTTATGCAAATTTAGCAATTTTTCTTTACTTATTGCTTTGATATGAAATACACGAACAGTTTATATTGCTCAGGCTGTGATTGAGCCTAGCTAATGAGGCCCAACAAGGCCGAAACAGCTGTTCTGGACTATCATTAGCGAGTAATATGAATAAGTAGTATATTTTTCTCAAAGTATACCTGTTTTTATATTATTACTCTTAACATAAGAAAATACAAATCAATAACGAAAAGAAATTAAAAGAAAAAAGAAAACAAATAATTTTTATTATTAACCAAAGTTTCAAATGACATTGAAGATTCAGTGCCATCCATAATTTGTAATGTTAGTAACTCTAATGATGATCTCATTTTGATAAAAGTGCAACCTTTCTCACCGACACTGCTCCTCCAGATACGGTGAATCCCGTCTTCATTCCCTGACCCGAACCTGACCCCTGACCTGTATGCTCTTCGTCTTCAATGGTGGCCAAGTTGGTCGAAGGATTCACCTGAAGTTAGATCATTTATAAAATAATACGAGAATCGTCTCTATTGGTAAAAACTTTTAAAATTATTTTTAGTTTACAAACGAATCTTTAGTATGGAAAAGTTTAATTTCTTTTTTTATACTTTCTTTCTTTTCTTAGCTGGTTAAACTTTTGATTTCTGTGTAACGTTTAGTGATTTTGTTGATTTCTATTTACCAATATTTTTGGGGTTTTCTATTGATGATTATTTTGTATTTTATACCAACTTTGTTTATTTCCGTATGAAAATAGGTTTTTATGATCTTTTTATGTATTTTTAGTTTCTTTTAACTAAAGGATTGAGAAAGATACACTGTACCGATATATTTAAAAAAAAAAAAACTTTGTTTATTTAATTACATCCATTAGAAAGGTGTATATTTTGAATAAGTCAATCATAAATATTTAAAAGTAACGATTTATGAAAACAGTTTTCAATTTATAAGAAACTTAACTTGAAAGTCAAAGTCCCAGCATACAATCGCCATTGTGCTAGGCTGATCTGCAAACAGACGACTTAGATTGTCTATCTATAGTGTGTTCTGTCGAATCAGTTATTAGGCAGGTTCAATTCTATGGCATCCACTTTCTCCATCCTTCTC
>JAUYWI010110561.1:0-10941 GCA_034780595.1 Parotoplana pacifica
CCAATGTTGCCCCCAAAATCGATAATTAATCCATACTAGAACATTCATCAATCTCTGTCACACAAGGAGCGCTTCCTACCTGCTCTCCACAGGAAAGGGTTCATATAGGAATCGTTTGTAGAAATGCTTCTTGATGTCATGGACCATCACCACTGCCTTTCCCTGGTCGTCATATTGGGGCCGACCCGCTCTGCCCATCATTTGCATCACATCTGAAAACAATGCATAGAAATCAAACAATGTGATCTCCATGGTCAAAAACTGTAGAAAATTACAAAGAAAATTATCTAGGCCCATGACCATGGACCGTTAGCTCTATGAGCCTTGTCAGAGTATTATAGCACTTATGAAATGGGCTACATTTTGGACATTCATCGCTCCTACAATATCCCAATTCGGTGTCAGTATATTGAGCTCTGCTATGTTGGTACTGTCAATGGCTTGCTAGATTTTTAATTTATTGATCTCATTCTACTTTTCACCTGTAATTGGATAATCGACGTATCGCTTGGTCTTCCCATCAAAATATTCGGTGCCCTTGACGACAACCAGATGCGCGGGGAAGTTCACTCCCCAGGCCAAAGTCGAAGTAGCGATAAGAACCTGGATCTTCTGACTGACGAACAGCTCTTCCACCATCTTCCGATCTCGCTCCACCAGCCCCGCATGGTGAAGGCCGATTCCAAAGGCCAGACAGAGCTTCAAATTACTGTCTTGGGCCATTTCAATGAGATCGTCCAACTAAAGGAAAGCAATAATGGAAATTGTTTACAGTACTGTCGATCCTACAATCATTTAAGACTACATTTTTACGGCTGTAGCAGGGAGGCGCCCCAAAATTGGGCGCATACACTTCCATAATAACATAGTTCAGCAGCTGCTATCAATGTCTATGGAAAGGCTTCCAGCGACAACAAAATTTGGCGTAAAGGTGCAGACACAAAACAAAAAACGCCGTTAGATGCTTTATTCATAAGTTATTTGGCCTTACAGAGTAAAAACTGTCGCTTTAAAACTAATTTCTTTCTAAAACCGACTATTTTACTGGTAAAATAGGCAAAAAATACTGCGTTTTAGAATGTGTAGGATGTTCTCACCGGCAGCATTTCAAATTAGGTGAAAAAAAGAAAATAAAAAATTAATTTATCTAGGCAGTTACATTTTGAAAAGTAAACCTACGTACACGTTTTTAAATGAAACTACAAATCTGTACCAATCTGTATGTATAAATGTATTTCTTTTCTGGCTGTAAATTTCTGATGACATGCCGAGAAACTATAGTAAAATAAATTACATGTGTTCAGTTCCATGTTCTTCTTTCTAATGAAAATACCAATGATTTAAATCAAACATTATTATTGGGAGGGTACATAATATTCTTATCTTTTACATCATCAGCAATTGTGTCATAAGGCACAAAATAGGACGTTTCGACCCAAGATATAATTAACGTTTTACGTCTAATATCCAAACCAACGCCACGGCAGATAAAACAGCAAGTAAGTAAGCTGTCTGTGTGTGTGTGTGTGTTTATATCACATCTGCAGCCATCGATAGGTGGCCTAGATACAGAGAGGTGACAGACAACCAACAGCCAAATATAAGAAGATCTCTATACGTAGGTAACAACAAGCAGCCTATTCAATAAACATAGACAGCCAACTTGATACAATTATAATGAATATACATAGAAAAGTATTGATCGTTCTCAGTAAAATTTACAATTTAAGTTTCAACCACAATAATTATTCTAAACAATTTTCACGCTCAGGATTTGTATTGTGTTAACCGATCCTAGCAGAAAATGCCTCGTTTAACAGCCAACAAATTGTACATCCTGCTAGCCGTGGGCGCCATCTACATGTTCCTCATGTTCTACATCCAGTCCAACTTCAGCCCCTTCAAGAGCAACCAGAACGACGATGGAGGGGACCCGGCTGGTGGCTACAACGCCCACATCAACAGGGGCATGGAGCTGCTCAAGAAGGACCACCGTATCTGGCATCACCATAGTGACAAACTGCACGAAAATGAACCGGACAACCCGAGCAAGAACAAACACGACGCGTCCAACAATGCAGCTCCTGCTGTTCATCCCGACAAACCCAAGGCTCACCAACCTCTTAATCTGGACAATGTGACCTTCACCTCGCAGTGTGACGGCAACAAATACACAGACTCCTATTTCAAACAGCTGACCCCATCCTGCTATGTCTATTCTGCCTATCTCGATGACCGCAAGACGCCTCAGGGACTGCCCGCCTTTGCACGATTCATGATCTATCGTGACCAGTCCCAACCCAAACTGTACTGCCATTTTCTCAAACCTGACAACACTTACCACACAGTCGCATCGCAGGACTTAAAAGACAACAAATTTGGATATTACGAACTTTGTGAGAACCACGGCATGAATTACGGCGGCTACGTCTCATCATGTCGTCTGCCTTCTCTGGCTGAGCTCGGTTTCCCGGCTAACAAAGCAAATAAATGGCCTTGTTCTGTCTATCTGTCGGCAACTGACCAGACAAGCCCCTCGGATATCCGCGGAGCCGCTCACCTGCCACTTCGCTCGGTTAACGACCCCTCCAAGCAGTTCGGCATGTGTGTCCCCGCCCTGTTTGGCCACGTGAAACCCGACCACCTCATCGAATTCTTCGAGGTGTCGCGCGCACTGGGGGCCCAGCATATGCACATGTACCACTGGGAATCCTCGCCATCAACACGCCGCGTACTTCAGCACTATTCAGACGTCGGTTTCCTCACAGTGGTGCCCTGGAAGATCCCACAGCAGGACTCCAACAACTGGAACTTTGCACAAATTCTCAACGTGAACGAGTGTCTCTTCCGATCAATGTCTGTGTCCCGCTATGTCACCTTCAATGATATCGACGAATACATTGTTCCCAGGTTCGAGACTGGCGCAACCGAATCGGTGAATGCCCAGTCTGCCTGGGAACAGCTGCAGAAACGCCTATGGACTCCCGATGACAAGACATGTGGTGTTTGCTTCCCCATGGTTTACTTTGACCTGAATCGTGAGCCCAGCTACAAGCATAGGGCCAATGACGGGGGCCAACGGTTTGAGGTGCAGCAGTATCTGGAGCGCAGTCGTGTGGTGAGCCGGGTGCGAACCAAGTGCCTGGTGGAGTCGCGGCGCATCTTTGAAATGGGAATTCATCACATCAGCAAACCAAATGAGGAATTCTATACCAACTTCAAGGCTGATCCGGGCACCGCATTGGTCAATCACTACCGAGCTTGTCTCGGTGATTACGGAATGAGGTGCGATGAGTTTGACCGAGATATTTCGGGAGTTAAGTACACGCAGGAGTTAATGCATGTGTGGAAAGACCTCAAGGAGAAATTGGAGGTCTAGAAGGACGAGGTAGGACCTTAAATCTGTACATCAGTATTTGGACGCACCGGTGATAGGAATATATTCGGTTGTTTTCTATTACAAGTCCTTAGAAAATCGTTGTAAGATATAAAAAAACGTTGATATCGCTACTTCTGTATTATTATTGATCGATACGATATGAAAGAAATATCGAATATTTTTTAATTTTAAAATCAAAACACCTATGAAGTTTTTTATATCTTACAACTTTCCTTTACAAGATTTCCTTTTTTATTGTACATTTGTCTAAAGAATTATGCCTAGCACGTTCAAATTTGATCCACAGAAATGAGTCAGACATCCTGTTTAGATCAAGCACCTGGTACTTGGTTGAGATAGATACATAGAAATCGAATCTCGCGTTTTCATTACAAAAACAAATTTCAATGTGCTTAATGTGTAATGTTTTGAATTACATTCCTTGAAGTGACCTTTTGTAAGCTTAAATTCGGAGTCAGAAAACAAAACAGAATTATTTACTGTGTGCAGCTGTGTCCTAAAAAATCGGAATATCTGAAATTCAGATTAGAGATCATAGGGTAGACCTAGTTCTGATAGCCCTAGCAGACGACAGCCTTGGTTGGTTAAAATGGTGAAATTCATGTTGGTTTTCTGACTTCGCCAGTTCTGCGTGCACCTTTTTTATTACATAGTACCCCCTAATAAGGTACTGGTTTCTTAAGATTTCAACCTGCAAAACCCGTAGAATAAAAATGTTTATCTATGTATGTTTTAATGAGTCGTTTGTGATATATGTACAGTAAACCCTCGATTAGTCTGATAGGGATTTCACTTCAATATGTAGTGGCAATTTCGTGTCATCCCTCGATTATCCGCCTATTTTTTCATTTCCTGGAGCTTGGCTGATAAACGAGGGTTTACTGTTTGTTCTACCACCCACATACTTTTTATAATTACTTGTACATCAATGTGTATGTTAGACAATCACATGCCAACTTTTAATGTGCAGCAAATTGTTCATTGTCACGATTTCATAGCGAAAGCGCAACATCTGCTGTGGGTGTAACAATTCCACCCGGCAAAATAACAATGTAATTGTGGTAAAAAACAAGTCAATTTTAATACAATCTGTACATAGACAATATTTTAGTTTGTGTTCCTTTTTAAAATGTAAAACATACTTTTTTAAAGACAATTTCGTAGCTTTCTTTTAGTGAAGGTAGTCCACGATAATCTCGTCACGTCATCTGGTACAAAGGGGGTGACTTTGCCACTTCACACTTTGAATAACCCTCAATTTTAAAGTATGATATCTAATGAGAATTTAACAATAAATTTATAATTAAAGCAGGTTCTATTAAGTTGGTATGGCAAAGTCAGCCTCTATTTATAAAGTTTAGTTTGCCATACAATTTTGTATCAAAAATGGACCAATGGAACATTGAAACATATACAGTAGCATCTCCAAACCGACATACTTGGATACACCTATATACTTATTTATCTGCTTCTAGAATTCTTCCCACTTACTCGTTTCATGGGGCCGAAATGTCTAGGTAGTTGGTGGCAATAAAATCAAAACTTATTTGTATTTCATCACATCTCTTAGGAACATCAGAATTCAAATGTGAGTTCCGCTGATTGTCTCCTATCCTTTATCCTTTCTGCCCTTTAGTTTTTTGTCCCAATGAACAAACCATTCATTAAAATTCGGACCATTGAACCATCCGTTTTACTCCGACCATAATGTGTTCCCTGAGGACCTCCTGTAGTCCATGACTGCCACAGAAGATGTCTTGATTTATAGACACATATGGAGGAAGGATTTCACCACTGATTGTACCTTTGTTCCTTTCAGGATATTTACAATTATTCCATTTTAAATAATATAATAAAGACAATTTAACAGTAAAATATGGATTAATTATATTATTAAATGTCTCCTTCATAAACTAATGTTAGAAAATGTCATCAATTTTTTTTGCCAAGTCGCCCCAATTTTATGGTACCCTAAAGTGATTGTATTTTATTGAAGATGTAAAAAATGCCCGTCTTACGGGCCTTTGTTGGGTCGTTTAGGAGCTACAGACCATCCAATGGCCCTCCTAATGTCAAATTGGCCTAAATATCAGTGTACTGTACTGACGTCTGTTGAGACTATAAGTTAAAAAATTGAGGTGGTATTACGTTCACGAAAAATGCATTTTCGATATTTTTCTTACAGTAGTAATTTTAATAGTAACTGAAGTCAGTAATCAGTACCCTGAACTTTAGGCCAATTGGATAAATTAAAATTTACTAAACAAATGCAAACTACAGTTGCATAACAATACTGTTTTAAAAAAAATCGATTAGTACCCACCTGCCTGTGGATATTGTACTAAAAATAAATAGTAAATTATTGTGCATTTCTCGTTGAAAACATTGTTAAATACTAATTTGTACTTGTTGCTTTTGTATCGTATTGTTTATTTCTGTTTAAAAAAAACATGTATGTACTCATGGGGCGAGGGGAGGCAAGAATTGGCCTACAATTTAGGGTAGTGATTGCTGTTGATGTAACAAATAATTAACAAATGTGATTCTGCGTCCACGGTAAATGGGTTTACTTTAAAAAAAAAATTATTATAACATTTTGTATTTTATATGCATGTTACTTGCAAGTAGTATCGAATTTATCCACAATTTTTATTAAAACCTATTTCCTACGACAATTAATTTACTTACTTGAAGCCAATTGGATAAACGTGAAAATGTGATTAATCTTTTAATAGATAGGAATTTAAGGTCCTTTAGTAGTCTCACCTACCACCTGGACAAAGGAAGACGACCAGTCCCAGATACCGGGATTACCAAATAATAATTAGCTAGCCTCCCCCTGCTAGCTGCTCGTGGTCTTATTTCTAATCTAGTCACAAACACAGAAAACAGCTTGTAATTACCAGACATATGAAATGGTTTCCCAGGAGGGGCATGTATGTATTTTTCCAACAATCATGTTCAGACCAAGAATGAACTAGCCATTCAATTGTTTCTGTATTTTAATCAAATTTTCGTATTTTTATACACAACTAGGTAGGTATCATGATGTATTCTGTACATAGATAGCTAGCACAGAGATATGACTGACAACTGATTGCATCTCATCTCCTTGCTGCACAATGTCAATCTGTCAAAATGACAGAGGCACATCAAGACTTTGTTTGCAATCAACTGAAGTCATACTTCTGGTCTTAGTTCAATCTGAGATTCCACGGTTTTTGTACTTCTGCATCTATCAATAAAACGTACTATATTGTGTTTAAACAGCTTTTTTCCAGAAGCGTCTACGTACGCTCACTATCACAGAACAATATAAAATTGGGTAAAACATTCGTTTGACTGGAGTGGAAATACACAATAGAATTTTCTAACGAACAATGTTAAACTTTATATTATCAAATAGCTGAAAATGTATTAATCCCTCCTCGTCCTCGCTAAAAATTATCGATTTTTCTCTCCCTCAGATAAAGGTATACATGTGGTCACAAAAATCGATATCTTTATTATAACCCAGGAATATCAATATTACGATGTCTATGCAATCATCTACCAAAATATTATTTAATTCTATTAACAAATATTGATTGATTCTTTTGCGAAAAGTACATTTTTTGGTCCAACCTCATTTTTCAGAAGGCTATCACGTGACCTTAAGGGAGGGGGGGGGGTCAGACATTTTAGACGAAAAACTCCGCCAGAAATATTGGTTGAATCGTTGGTATTAAACCATAGCCGAAGGGGGGATGACGCGAGGGACAAATTTTGTTTTAATTCTAAAAAGTTCTGACGATTTCCATGAAAAATGGCTTCCTCCTGTAAATATAATCGGAATTAAATCCATAGAAATCGTTAACAATTTTCCTGTCTGTATCGTCGCGTGTTAGCAAATTGATGGCTTACTCAAGTTTTGCCCACCGATTTGCTAGCTACCACCTTTGCAACGTGAAGGGTAACAGTTGAAGAAATAAACAGCACCAAAGATAGCAAACAAACAATTATAACATAGAGAGATGGCATTTTAATCGATTTTATGCTCTTTCAATTATGTCTGAGCTTCTCTCATTGTTCAACCCAACAATTTGAATGGAGGACTGCCTTTAGGACACTCATCCCTCCGTTCACAAGTGGCGTACCATGTTCACATGAATAATTAAGTAGATCGCCTTTTGTTTGGCCTGAATAGAGCTAGATGCAGTCATTTATTTGGATCAATAAATTCAGTAGCATAAATAAACACCACTTCCAAGCAGAGATGAGTTGGCAACAAAATCACCCTTTCAACTGCTGAACAAACTGACAACTCATTAGTAGCGATTTCTTATAATAAAGCAAAAGTGATGACGCCAGTTGAGTTATAAGCGCCAAAATCAAAAGAAGACGAACATTTATGATTATGGCGCGATTTCCTCTCTGTTATTGGTGCAATGCAGGCAACAAACTCACCTCCATATCATCCATCTTCACCCACTGCTTGGGATTGTCTTCCGCAGCCAGAAAGGCGATGAGATCGAAGGCTGTCAGCCGGGTTTGACGTCTACTCGACACGAAGCATATGACAGGTTTGACAGGCGAGTGCGTCCTGATAGCTGAAAATAGGAGGAGAGACGACACTTTGTACATCTGCCGGTCGAAGAAACTCACCGCACTTCGTCCCACGTACCCTGATACAGTGGCTTGTTCATGGTCGCCATTCGGGGACAGTAATGCCGGCCCGGATAGCCTTGAATGTGGACTTCCAGGGGGACGGGACGCACCGAGGGACGGAAGTTGAACAGTCCAAGGGAGGAGATGGAGAGCCAGGCCGCCAGGTCGCGTGCATTGGCCAGGGCGGTGGACAGGCCGACCACGCGGACTTTGTGTTTGGTGTGGGCCGAGATAAAATTCGTACGAGATACAATTACCTACATTTAATAAACAAAAAAGTACACCAATACTACTTAAGTAGTAAGATTTTTAATATCGTAAAATAAAATCAAACATCTGCCCCCAATGGCGTGGCGGGAATTGTGAGCTCACCTCCAAGACGGGTCCTCTGTCCTCGCCTAGAAGATGGATCTCATCAATCACCAGCAGCACCACATCTTGCACGTAGGATCGCTGCTGCCAACTTCGACTCACTCCGTCCCACTTCTCTGGCGTCGTCACGATCAGATCGGCCTTAGCAACGGCCCGCATGTCCGGCGTCACATCACCAGTCAACTCCACTATCCTGGAACCAAACGGTTGTCATATTTAGAGAATTTCTATAAAGTAATGTACCGAGATAGCATCTTGCCCCTCCCCTCGGCAAGAAAACGAAACCCTGAAGTGTCCACTTTGATAAAATATACTACTCAGATATATTACTCGTCAATGAAAGCCCAGGACAGCTGTTTGGGCCTTGTTGGGCCTCTTCAGCTAGGCATAATCACAGCCTGAGCAATATAAAATGTTCGTATATTTCATATCAAAACATAAAAGTAAAGAAAATGGGCAAATTTTGCATAAAAAGAGAAAAAGAAGAAGATGTTCAGAAGAAATATGTTGGAAAGCCTGTTTTCTTATTAAAGTGCACTCACGCTGTCAAAGCAGGTCCTGGCCATTTAATGTGTTGAGAGTAATAACATTAAACTGGCATTCTTATGATTCGCCTTTGTCTTTTTACTTATTTCAATTTTGATCTCCATTTGTTCATTTGGTTTGACAAACGCTGCTGACGTGTTTTAATTGATCATACTTCATATTGGTCTGGCGTCTATGTGTTCGAGTAGAGACACGCCTTGACATGTAATAGTTTGCACACCTTCACCATTTCATTAATGGCGTCTCAAAGAAATGCTATTCACAAAGAGGCATGGGCCACGACATTGAACGTGGAAAATGGCTGACTGGCGGGGAAGATGCCTCAGTAGAACATTGGAAGCAGGCCTTACTTTTCAGGAAAATGTTCCCCGGATTCCACTGAACTCTGTGCTTGTACGACTATACGACCGAAACAGACGTATCTACCAAATGTCACTGTTGCAACCCATTTTAAGGAAGAATCAAGGGAAGATTTCAAGGACTGTTATTGCAGTCTATCGTTTGACGAGTCCGTTTGCTACTGGGCGATTGTCATCCGTGATATTTCGAGAGACGATGACGCTTGTGTCAGAGGTGACGTGTTGGATTTCGTTCTACTTTCGTTTTACTGTTTCTCCCAATCTGCATTGATTCGAGAAGCAATCCAATAGAATCTGTACTTCTCTGCTTATTTCAGGCAAGAAGCGCGGTGCAATTAGTCTTCTAAGATCGGCTGATGGGGTGGAGCATTTAGCTGATGTTCTGGGGGTGCACACCTCCTGTTGTTTGAAATGCGAGATTGAAGCAGAGATTGCAGCTGTTGACAGCCTCTCTGACAACCTCTTTGGCATGTTCCAGAGCATCCATAGTTCTTTGTACAAAATGTCAAACAACAAGCAAATTTCGTCATTCCTTATGGCCGGCTTCATTTATGTGGTTGCTGAATCCTGCGAACAGATTCCTGGTGAGAAGGACAGTTAGGTGGTGGTGATATGTCACTCGACACCGATACCCAAACCGATCAGACATGTAGAAAGAAAGTCTGTCACTTCTCATGAACGATCTCATCAACTAATGAGTTTCTTCAATGACGCCGTTTTCAATACGTGTTTTGCAATACGATCAATTTAATAACAATTTGAATTCTTATCCGTTTTTTACTATGCTTAGGCGGCCATATTTTGTGCGTGGAATATTATGTAAGTACCCGTAAGGAGCGATATAGAGGGCTCAAGTGGATAATATGCCCGGAAAATCCAATTATACTCCTTTACTATTTTATTTTTCAATGTTATACAGAAAGAAACTAGAGAGTGTTTCTTTTGTTAAAAACTAGATAGGTTCAACGTTTTCTATTAGCAACGTCGAGAAATGAAATTTGTTTAAATGTTACATAGAAAAGCAAACTGCTCTCGTTGTCTAAACAGTATATGTCGTGTGTCTTGATTTATTATCAAATTGACATTAATTTATTTTCAATACAATAAGACTATAACTTTTATTGTTGTGCATGTTAATGCTAATCGAGATTGGGGGGTTCTTTCGTGATCAATTCTGATAAATTGTTAATTTTGTGGTACACGTTTGGGGAAAGTATGAAAGTATGTGTGTTTATAAATTAAGTATGAAGTATGAAGTATGAAGTATGAAGTATGAAAGTATGTGTGTTTATAAATTAAGTATGAAGTATGAAGTATGAAGTATGAAGTATGAAGTATGAAGTATGAAGTATGAAAGTATGTGTGTTTATAAATTAAATGTATTTATTGTAAAGGCATTTTATTCTCTAGATATGTATATCTATACCACAGATTTCAACTATACCTGCCTATACTTTTCAGAGGCTAGATAGAGCAGTAAGCGATTTGCGCACAAGATGGATAGGCAGAATTTGTTATCGCTGCTTTGTAATGACTTTGTTTATGGTTGGCAAAATTCAGTGGTTTTGTATTAATACAGCGACGATTAAATACTTTTTATTTAATTACGAAATATTA
>JAUYWI010110572.1:0-10940 GCA_034780595.1 Parotoplana pacifica
TTTTTTAAAGTAATCTATTGTACCATACCATAAAAATTACATTTAATATAGAAAATTGTTCATTTATTTCAGTCTAATAAAATGACCAACTCTGCTGTATGATAGAGAAAATGCCATATTTGCAGTGTCTATAATTTTGAATTCAGTTATAGTTTAGGTACTAAAAAAAGTACTAACAAAAGTTGGGGGATTTTGGGGGACACAAACTAGCCTTTAAAAGATAATATTTCAAAAAGCTATTTTGCTTATCTGGCTATAGTTTTCAGCAAAAACCAGGCCTGTACTACAACAAATTTGATATTGAGGATATTGCTATAATTGCATCATGGAAATTTTAAAAAAATTTGGGGTATATCTTTATGGACTTTTAACACTGAGACCACAATTTTAACATTCAGGCCATATAACTCTGAAACTACAAATGGCAATTTGATAACTGCATTAAAATGTCAAAAATATGCTATAGTTTTCATGGTAAAATGTTGCAAACTCAGAATTATTTTGAAAAATGCATTTAGTCAGACACTAGTGACTGAATCAAATATTAATTTTACTTAAATTACAAATATTATAAGTAGTAAAATCAGGGATGATCTTTTTTTGTTAAACTTGCACTTTTGTTTAGGTAGTTAAAAAAAATCAAGAGGCCCTCTAAAAAAATAATCATAATGCCAGATAGTTCAAACTAGGAAGATTAAATCATCACAAATATAAACTGGACTGAAATTAGAATATGAAAACTCATCATGTAAAGTATATATTTGTCAAGATTGGACTATCTGATTAAGTACTTAATTGATTTTTTCATATAAATAACATACCCACCCCTCTGAAAACCAGTATTTTCTTAATGCAATTTAGATCAATTGAACCCATTTTTATGGATATAGTTGATGGAAATCAGGGATATGATTTTTCCATAATATTATGGAAATCTGTATTTTTGCCATGAAATTTTGGTCAATTTATAAATATAAATGCAGTAAAATGTATAGAGGTGGGGTAAATGCCAATTTCATTACACATTTCTTGATATTTACAGAAGGCACCCTTTCTACCGGATAAACTCAAAGTGCCTCTTCTATCAAATTTTGGAAACCTATGACTTATGGGGCTAACATACCTTTCTCTTCCACAAATTAATGCTCATGTAAAATATCTAATTTAGGTATTTTACAAGATAGATTTTTGATGAGCTCTTAACTGCATTATTGGCTTTTAATTATAAAAATGTTCAGTGCTCTGTGCTATTTTTAGGTTATGCTCCAACATAGCCATGTGTTACAGGAGATTATCTTTCTTTCAGTTGCCTAGTCCCTATATCCACTTCCATAATTGCCCTTTTATAATGATCACATCCCTGAAATTTAAAAGCATTAGACAATCTACTGAATTTGGGTTAAACTTTTGCATCTACTGCTATTTCTTTAAAACCAAACAGACCCTTCCCCTTTTGATTCAGTTTTATTACATCTAACCAGAGCACATATCATTGCTATTATGTATAACTATCGTATATGAAAAAAAGCAGCTTCTTAGGAGATCAAATTAAAGTACAAAAAACACAAAGAAATTCTGAAATCAAAAGTCTGAAGCAAAGTGTATGCTATTTTAAGAAAATGTGTGAATTTTCGCACATATGATAGTTATACATATGATAGTTATACAAAACGGCGACGATATACTGTTTTGGGCACACCACATAAAGTAGTTTTATTATGATTCTTTAAAATAAAGTAAATTATTAAAACTTAAAAAGGAAAAAATAGATATTTTGTGACATGTCTAATTATATTATAAGTATATATTTATACTAAATATAATATATATTTACAAGAAAAGGGCGCTAATGTATCTGTCACTACTAGATATAATATCCTCTATTTTTGAGAGGGAGCTGTCACAAACCTGTAACTTGCATCCTTCCTCTTTTGTTTGCTCATGACCATGCATAAAGTTTTTTCCTCATTGACGTTTAACCCATATTTTGCACTGATGTAAACTACATTCAGCAGTGCTTGTAGATCTTGTGTTTCCACCATCAAGACTGTGTTGTCTGCATATCTATGATTGTGTATCATCTTACCATTAATCTGTATTCCAGGCTTTTTTCAAGTGAAGTAAGATCATCTCTCCATACAAATTGAACAAGTCTGGTTTAAAGATTGCCTTGACAATGGGGTCATTTCATTATATTCAAACAAATTTTTGGTATGATATTTTGGGTCATACTCTTACATGTTTTTAGTATTCACAAATTTGTTTACCCATAATGTCAATACACCAAATCTGAAATATTAGTGTTCTAACTTGTTTTTTTCAAAAGTTATGGCTCTCCTAAAGTCCAAGTGGTCAGACCTTAAATATGCTTACTTTTCAACAAAATAGATATGAGATTTTCTAACTTTTTATTGGCAATTTTTATTACTAATTTTTTAAATATTATAACTGTAAGCCTTAGGCTTCTATACACTACTGCTACTTTTTACTTATTTTATACCAGAAAAAAATAAGCTGCTAAAAATGTTAAAAAATCAGATTTATAGCAAAATTCTCATTTTTCTGAATGAACCTGTGTTTTTCTTATTAAATAGGGGGTTCAATAAGTTCATGCACTTGATATCAAAACAAAATGCTATCCATAGAATCAATACATTATTTTAAACTACTTAAACATCTAAGATATTACTGAAAATTTCAAATCAATATCTCTATGGATAGCTTCAGAATTCAGATTTTTAAAATTGAAGTCAAAATAAGGTAAAATTGGGTATATAAAAATTCTTTTTAGGAGATTTAGGAGACCTCTTCCAACTTACGCATTGGGAAGGCAGTACTACCCTCAACGTAGCTATTGAGAGCGATACCGCATGGAGGTTGACTTTGGTTGAGATAAATAAATGAATTTGTTGCCAAAATTATCACACCACCTAGAAATAAAACAAAACAATCATATATCAACTTTAAATATTCGTCAAGTCATAATTTTATTCGAATGCATAATTATGTATTATGTGACTGATAGAGAAACTGAAATTAACACATTAACAGTAAATTGTTGGTGGCAGCACTCCATATGATGCAAAGTCACAGACTGATCTATCTATGTCATACGAAAAATAGTAAGTTGAATATTTGACATTTAAAATCAAATCAACTAAGCTGGGCGGGATCAATAGATATTATCTTCAATAACTCCCAAATAATAATAAAATTCACCAAAAACAAATACTGGAAACCTATGGATGCTAAATGCGTACCAAACGAGGTCTCGCTTACCTATTGGTTTTGGCACTGGAAGAACTTGTGCACAATCAAATGGCAGATTTTGTAAAGCCCAAATTACCGGGCTGGTTTTTGTGGTAAGATTTAGAGATAAGGCAGCAATGGCACAGGTATCTTGGCGAGCTGATACACGTCTACAAAACAGCAACACAATTCGTTGAGATTTCCAAGTTTAGCACCACACATGATGTTAAGAATAAGTGCTTAAAATAATTAAGCTAGCTTTGTATTTATCCTTTTTAAAGTATATGACAGTAACCTGAAATATCTCACATATGGACATTTTTCTTTAAAAATGCTTTATTTTGTTGGCAAGAAAATGAGGAAACTTTAGGTTTTTATTTACTTTATTAGATTTTCATGTTATATCCAATGTTTGGCACCTGAAACATTTTACTCTATGTCGGTTAATTAAAATAAAGGAAATGACAGTTGGTTCTTTAAAATAAGCTTACCTTGCCAACATGCTCAGGTTAAGGGCAATTTATACTCGACGCGTATTTCGAAGTTAAGCTGGACTGCATAAATACGTGCAGCAAACCAGGTTTCGAAATGATGCCGCGCATCATCAACTGAACATTTTCTAGATAAAATACGCTCAGACCAGCTTCATTTTACGCCAAATCAAGCAGATGGAATTCAGTTCAACTTAAAAATAAGCGTCGAGTATAAATTGGTCTTTACTTTTAGTGGTATGATCAGTTTTGTATTTAAAATAAACAATGTTGCTAATAAAATTTTGAGTGTTGCACTTTTAAAAAATTTTATCAACATAAATTTCTGAGATAACTTTAGAAATCAATGTTTGTTATAATACCAAGTATGTAATTGTAACTTCATATTTATTGTATAACATAAAGACCTGTAGCTTTGTAATATTAATTTTGTACAACAATAAAATTCTCACCCAGCCCAGGTGCCAATTGGTTCATAGAGTATTAACAAAGTCGGTTCATAATAGCCGTATAAAAATTGCATATCAATGACATTAGTTATCTTTTCAGCTGAATATGTGGACAAGTTGATAGTATAACTAATCTGAACAGGAGACGTTCTATTGGTTGCACCAGCATTATTTGCACTTCCAGCTGATTGGTCAACAGATATACCAATAAGATTATGCGGATCCTTTCGAAAAGGTAAAATGGCCAAATGCCGATCATAAACCAAACACACAGCACATAGATTATCAGGATCTACACGCAGCAATGGTGCACGTGTGAACTGCATGCGGCCTTGCTAAAGAATTAAACACATTATTGAAAAATATTTGCTTTACTTCTATTTAATATGTATACTAAGTACGTATAAATAAATAGCCTTTATTACCCTCAGATATTCAAATTCATAATGATGCAGAGATATTGTCTTCATATCGTGAACTATGGGATCATATTGAAGAACGGAAACCTACAATTCAAAATATATAAAGATTAAAATAAGAAATAATCAAATAATAACGTATATTGAAATTTGACTTAACACCTTTAAAGATTCTAATGTTGTTGTTGTAGTCCCTACCCTATAAGGTAGTTATGAATTTGTGTGTTTAAGTGTCATGTGGTCATGTATGGGGAGAATATTTGTCTCATCATGAAGATCTGGTTTTGTGGGTAGAGTGCATCCTGTGGCTATTCTGAATGCAGCATTTTTTGTACTGTTTGTAGTTTGTTTACATGTGTTTTGGATAATGTTGGGGTCCAGATGGATGAGGCATAATTGATGAGTGGTCTTATGAAGTGTTTGTATGTGTAAATGATTGTTTATTTGGATTACCCCCATGTTGTTCCTGCTAATGATGCGTTTCTTGGCTTTTGTGTGTATGTTTTTTAGCATGTTTGCTGAAGATGTAGTGAGTATCAAAAGTGATACCTAAAATCTTTGGTGTTTTGTTAAGTATTCTGATGTAATAAATGTTGTCAACTGTAATTTTTGTACATAGGTGAAACTACATTACAACGATAAGAATATTAAGTCGAGAGGACAATTGAAATTTGTTAATAAATTAGAAATCAAAAGATGTGTAATTATAGGTAAGTAAAATACAAGCTTTAATTCAATTAAGTAGATCATCGAAATTATAATGTAAATAAAAAAACCATAAATGCCATATTTCTAATAATAATATCCACTGCTACTCTTTCACAATGCTTATTTTCCTACAGCTACCACGCAAGGGCAGCTAATATTTAACTAGGTTAAGTTTTTGTTAACAAAAAAGTATTATTAATTCCATCTATTTTGTAAGTCAATAGACAAAAATTGCATTGTTTGTTTTCATTCTATGGTTGTTTTATATCCATATCGACCCATTAAAAAAAGAAATACAATTTAAATAAATTCAACCATGGCTATTATTTGAAGGAATATGGTGACTTTGTGCTTTGCCACATATTTAAAAGAGTTGCTTTAATACTCAAAATGTTCACATTAGTAGCATATATCCACTACCATAGATTATTTTAAAAAATAAGCAAATATTTATGGCTGCAGTTATATAATCACAATTCCAACATAAAAGCAAATATTTCTACATTTAGAAATCGTAATATAAAAGCTTTCACAGAATCATAGAGGATAACAACCTACTTTAGCATCCCGAAAACTTAATAAAATCGAATCACGAGTATCACCAAAAAATCGAGCACATGCTAAATCTTCTATCCTTTCATAAACATCAAAAGACAAAACAAACTTAAGTTTTTTATTTGGAGTATCTGTTCCATCTTTTGAGCAGCGCCTAAAAGAAATTCATCATTTAAGAAATTAACAGAAACAACTTTTAAATACTTATTACTATTGAACATACCCAGACTGTGTCAATGCATAAACTGTAATGTGAGTTCCACCAGAAGTAATTAAGCATTTCTCAGTGGATGAAATTAAATTACAATATATGCTGTGGTCCACAATAGTTGGTGAAGAAATCTGCTTAAACCATACAGGAAAACTGGTTAGTTTGGAAAAATCAGGTGGATTCATTCTGAAGCAAAAAATATTATTTGGTACTTTACATATTGAAATAATCTAATACATTGACCATTACATAATTATATTTTGTTAGTAAACAATCTAGCATTTTTAATACAAAAGTGTGCTAATAAAAATTATTTGTGTTACATGAAAAAATTATGTAAGAAATAAAATTTAGTACATAAAGAGTGAGTGTCAATAAAATACAAATTCAAATTAATTAATTTAAGAAAGAATTATGTACCACTTGGCTAAAGAATTGTTCAAATTACTTGTAGTATTGTTTAAAAAGATAGTCTCATGTATTGATAATTCAAAATCATCCTGAGCACAGGATAAAAATATAAAGCAACAGAAAGCAATTGATATTCTTTGGGGTTTGATTTCAAAAGATGGAGGAGTTTGTCAACAAGAGCTATCTGATTGGACAGAGATCAGTAAGACAACTGTTTAGGAGATTCTTACTAATGATATCAAGCTATGAAATGTTTCCTCTGTTTGGGTTCCATAATGATCAACAGAAATTACTTTGAGTAAACTCAGCAAAACAAATCAGGCATCTTTTCTTTCAAGAAGGAATGGATTTGTTCTGTAAATAGCTAGCTGTGCAGGATAAAACCTAGTTTTATTCATGAAGACAACCTTCCAAATCCCAGATTTGGTGTTGGCTGTGTGAAAATGAAGCTTGTCCAACAGTTGTGAAGTGATCATCAGTGACAAAAAGGTAATGATGCTTTCGGCTTTCACCCCAAACATGTGTTTCTCAATCACCATACTATCCAAAAAGTGACAGTTGATAGAGAGAATCATCAAATTCATATGGCACACTGGAAACCTGTGGCATGACTTAAGATCACACCAATCAAACTGGTTGAATTGCTTTGGAATTTGGGATAATGCCTATTCACACACTCGAGGTTCAAAATGCAGCATTGCATTGGGCTAGAGGGATCAAAGAAGAATCCCTAAAATCTACCCACTGATGTATAAAATTTGTTTAATAAATATAATACTAGGTTATGTTGAAATTACTAAGTCTCAATAATTCCTGAGTGAGCAAAGTACCAAACATGGGCCATATGAAGGGTGATCAAAGTTCCTGCATTTCCATGGAAAATGAATATACACTATTTTCCAAAATAAATGACACAACTAAAATTCTGTCTAAATAAAATTCTAACCTGCTAGTAAAAGTGCACTTAGTTTTTCTTCAACTAATTTCTCAAATAATTGTCTGATAATTTAGGCCAATAATATCAGTCATTCAATGATTCACTCAGGCTAAAAATAGACATGTGTTCATCTTCTATAATCATGCCAGACGACAAACTAGTATGGTGTGCAAAATTTAACCAGAGAAACTAAGCTAAGTTAACTAAATGGCATTTGTGTCATTTATTATGGAAAATAGTGTATGTATACCAATGTTAATGAAAATTAAATATTTCTGTGGAAATATGTTTAGTAGAATTATATTAACTGATAGAAACAAGAATATGAGAAAATATATTATAATTGTGTTTTTATATCAATTTAAAGTTGTGTTCCATAAGTGGAGCATTGGTGTGTAAAAGGGTGTTTTATGTTGTTTCTTTCTGAGTAGTGAGTCCATAAAGTAGGATAGTCAACATGATTGTGTTATTGTATAGATTACTAAAAGTTTTATAACCGCAATTAAAAGTAGAAGCGATCTTGAATTCAAAAGCTTTGCAGTCAGCAAAATAATCAGAGAGACTTTTTTTATTCAGTGTCGACATCAGTGTTTTTGCTTCTCATTATGTACATTCTATCTAGCTGCTTTACAATGTCAGCAAATTAGAGGCTTGTCAATAGCATTTAATAAAGAAATGGTCAGAACAAAAAATATACTCATTCTTGTTTAGATAGTAAATTCTTGTTTAGATAGTAAATTATACACAATATCTCAATGCACTGGTAGATGGCCAGTTGGGCCAATATTCCGGTTTGAGCAATTAATATAAAATATTCTATGAACATAAAAATGTCTGGATTGGGCAGTTCCAGATTAGCTAAAACAGACTATAGATATCAATTTCTTAATAGTGGGATGGTCTGTTTTAAATGAAATATGCTATAATGGTATATATTAAGAAATGATATATGATAATTATGTGAAACTTGCTTCAGGTTTCTAACCTTGCTTAACTGTATTCATTATGTTTGCAGTCTGTGTAATGAAGTTTTTACACTTTTAGACTTGCACCCAATGTTTTATGGGCTCAAAGAAGAGATATCCTCTATGTGACAATTGCTTTAGGTGATGTCAAGGATAGGCAGTTACAGTTGACAGAAAATGAACTTATATTCAGGTATGTTTAGATATACACTAATTGGCAAAATAAATTTCAGTTTAACAATTTTTTATATTATTTTATAGAATTCTGAAGGTCTGATTATAATTGACAATAGACATCATATACTATTTTAAGATAAAAAAATGAATGCATGACTATCGATTACTCCCTAAATCACCTATTAGCTTTATTTTACTGTATAAAAGAAACATCTATTTTAACGTTTAGTGTATTTCAACAAAAGGTCACTCATTTTATTGTCTTATTATTTTTGTTAATACATATATGTCCATAGATGTTGATTTATATTTTGAATCATAGGGTAGCTGCATCTATTATACATCATGCAAATACGTAGGAATAGAGAGAAGATCTTTTACATTTTTATTATATAAGGAATGTTCATAGTTGAAAGATTTTAATTTTGTCTGTTTTCTGCAGTAAAGATTATATTTTACAGACGTATTTTTAAAAAAATAATATCATTTACTGGCCAGTTGTTCAGATTGAAATTTGTGCTATCAATTTTGTAAGTTAATGTGTATTTATATTGTTTTAGTGGAAGATCTGGTACACCAGAACATAAATATGAGTGTACTCTTAAATTCCATGGGCCTGTTAATACTGAAGTAAGTTATAATAAATTTAATTTATGTTTGTATCTAAAGAATCATATAATAGTTTTAGGCGCTCCGCCAGTATTTTTAAAAGGGATGTGGTTAGATAAAATAGATAAAAATTCAAAATGGTGCCCCAAAGATGTATATTTAAACGTCCTTAAAAAGAGAATGTTTTTTGACAACGTTTTTAATAGGAGTCATCCATATTGTTCGTTTTGTGAAATGTAATTTAGAATGCATACAATGTGGAAACCCCTCCACCTTGAATGCTAATGAAATAAAATTCGTCAGACCCCCTTGCCTTGCATTTGTATTAAATGGATTTCCCCATAAACACGTAAACTGTCTTCCTTGCATGGCAAGCCATGTCATAGCCTATGGGTGGTAGTAAAACAATGTTTTGGGAAATATTTTGTGTGGTAATTAGGTGTTTTTAGAATGTTAAAATAATACACTTTATACAGTATATCATCAAAACTTTTTTGGTATCCCGTTAAATTTCAAATAGTGTTAAACAATGCTTTTTGTGGAGTTATTTACATGTTGTTTCATGTTTTAATGAGCTTATGATGTAAACCATGATTTATTAGGTATTCATTGTTATTGATTCCAATATCACACATACTGAATTACATTTTGTACGAATATCAATCAATTATTTTTAGTTGTCAAAGCAGCATATGACTGATCGTGAGATCTTGATGATAATTAAAAAAAAGGAACCACAATTTTGGGACCGCTTGTTAGCCAAAAGTGAAGGAAAGAAACATTGGTTGAAAACAGATTTTAACCGGTGGAAGGATGAAGATGAATCCGATGATGAAGATGGTATGGATGGCCAACCCAACTTGGAACAGATGATGTCCTCTATGGGCAATTTCAATGAATCTGATATGGCCGGTATGGGAGGTGGAGAGGAAGCTGATGAGGAACCAGATTCAGATGATGAAGGTAAGTTGTAAATGCGATCATTCAGGTGACAAAAATAGATTAGAAAATGTTCTTCCTTCAACTAAAAGACAAATGAATGTTTATATGTTTTTGTATTTATTAAGATCATATCATATTCTGTCTACATCAGGTCAATTTGACCTATCACAATATGTCTGCATCACGTCAATTTGACATAATCATATTCTGTCTATATCAGGTCAATTTGATCTCATATTCTGTCGACAGACAACGCAAGCTACATAGAGAAGTCCTTTTGATCAACAATTAGTTATTAATTGGATAAACTGTTTGCATTATTCAGATTTAAAATGGCCTCAGTTGCACGAAAACGTAAAAATTAATTTTGTATGTAGTAGCAGCATTAGTTTATATAAAAATGATTCAACATGAAGTATGAAATTTGTTTATATCAACAATATTGCTATTGCTTATAAATTAAAAAAAACTTATTTTTGTGTAACATCATTTTAGCTATTATCTTTTCTCCATAAAATTCCTCTATGTTTCGTATTTATATTGAAATTTAAAATCATTTTTTTGTTTGTTGCATTGATCAATATCTATGCAGGGTGTCCGCGACCGGGAATAACCGGTATTTCGTTAATAAAACCGGGAAACGATATCTTGTATTAATAAGCTTTTTATTAAAGACGATGTCTTGAAGTCAGAATTTATTTGGATATTGCACTATTTTTATCGTAGTAGTGACCATATTGGTGACGTTTTTAGAACCATGCGTCCCGATCATGAAATAGCAAAGCATTTTTCTTAAGGAAGGGACAAATTTACATAC
>JAUYWI010110583.1:0-10939 GCA_034780595.1 Parotoplana pacifica
GGGGAAATCTCCGAGCCATCATAGCGAATACGATGCTTGTAAGTTTGGAGAATAGGGCTATGCTTCGTGCGGAATTGGTTGGGGATTTATTGTTGAGATATTATTGTTTGACAGATATTATTTTTATTTCTTATTTTGAATGTTTGCTGCAGTAAACATTTTATCTGTATTTAGATGATACACCCTATAAATACCATATTTCAGAATTATATCACTGACATAAAACTTAAAAGTCTTTCAAACAAAAAAAGAATTCTGCAAATAGTTATTTTTGTTGCGGAGATAATTAATATTATTGATTTTGTGTACATTAATTATTGAAAAATCAATATTATGAAATATCTCAGCAACAAGTTATATTTTCAAAATTGTTATTCTAAAAATGGTATTCAAAACCAAAATATTTGATTTAGAATAGAAACCTACTACTACATAGTAGATCAAATTCAAGGAAAATAAATATAGTGTCAAATTAATTATAAGGCAATTCAGAAATTAATAAAATAAAACAATTTACTAACAAAAAATGACATAAAACAAGAATATAGACATGTTTTAAAGAAATGCATGAAAATTGATGGGTAACGAATGATCAAAGTAGGAAAGAAGTCGGAAACAAGGTTTTATATGAACAAAATTAGTTTTTGAAATGATAAAATATATCTACTATAAACAGAGTAAATCAATGCATACGTAAAAAGTGAAGGTTACAAAGTAGCTACATGGATGTAGTTGTTTCTAATATATTTGTTTTGGTACGAAACCACAACTACTTATATTATGTAAATGGACAGAGCTTGTCACGTTGTTCACATGGCATGACAAGCTCAGACAGAAGATAGCCAAATGTATGCTCTGCAAGTAGTCATAAAATAAATCAAAAGAGACACTACGCCAAACATAGGCGTTATTAACATCCAGGCACCTATAGATTAAAAGTTGTGTCCAATTTCATAGTTGTTCAATTTTATATAAGTATTTGTACATAGTATAAAAATTAAAAGCTTCAAAGCACTTAGAAAAATCTGTAATATTCAAAGGGACGCTACAAACATTCCTAGGTAATACTCAGAATTGTTTCTTATTAGTCCGAAGAGTCAGGTAAGGTTTGGTGATGGGAACCAGGTCCTAAGGTTCATCTATCCTAATTGCCCTTCTAATGTTAAATTCCGATCTCTCAAGAAATCGCATTTACACGTTTATCCAATTGACCAAAAATTTCAGGAGTGCTGTTGATGTTACAAGTAATTTTAAAAAGTGGGGTTGTTCTACGTTCAAGGGAAATCATTTTTATTAAGAGAATGAATAACTTCAATACTACTTGAAGTAACGTGCATATAAAATATATAATTTTATAAAATAAAATATTTTTAAGAAAACCAAATTCCAGTGGATGTAGGAACACGCTAGTTTTTAAAATTTACCATCAACAGCAGTCAGTACACTGAATTTTAGACCATGAGAATAATTGTGAAAATGCGTTTTTAGATATATGTATTTAACATAGAAAGGGCCATTGAAGGGACTCTTTTAGGTCACCTCCACCAAACCCTAACTGGCTCCCAGTCTATATCTGTACATTCATTTTCATACTGATAACGATGTTTTGAAATAACAAACATTGGATATGAAATATCTTTTAAAGTATATTTTGTGCGGAAATACTCAAAATAATAAATAAATGGCAAAGTAGGTAATTTGCTAATCTTCCAGTGTAAATATTTTAATTGAAAAAATGATGCAAAAACTTTTTTTTGAAAATATCGATGTTTTTATCACAAAAATTGGCTTTTAGAATAACAGCATCATTTTGCTAAATAAAAATTACGTAAATAAAAGTTCACCAAAAATGCTCACACAGTAATGGAAAACAAAGACTATTAATTATTCATTATTATGGAGGAATGGACACCAGCAACGAAAAATAGGCAATCCATTTAAAATCACACGTGGTAAAATATAATTTACGTCAATTTAACAAATATTGATTGTGATAGGAGGCGGCAAACGATTAAAGAATATCACAAATATTGCTAAAGGGATCTAACTACTTTATTTGAAATTTGGAAGCAATATACTGAGTTGACAATATGACTAAAACATTTGATTAAAAAAATATTACAGAAAAATGTGGATAAAAAGTATTTATTTGATAATTATAGTCCGCAATCATAGTTTTGAACCAGAAATACGGATTAATTTTTAAAGCTAAAATAATGTTCAACAGTAGAAATCATTTCATAAAGTATCCAATAGAAATTACAAACATTGCATGCCAAAAACAAAATCAATACAAACAAGCATTTTAATCAAGTATTGGTATAGGCACTACAATTATTTTAAACCCATTATGAACTTTTCTTACTTAGCCAAAGAACTGTTTCTGATTGTAACTAATAGATATCTATTATAAAATCAATGAAAATTATACTTTTTCAATGTTATTTGAAAAATACACAGATTTGGCACCTAAAACATTGTCACCAACTTGGGAGTCTACTGAAAAATCACCTGTGTCAGTTAATTTTATATCAGAAGAGGTTTGAGAAGAGTCCAGTACACCTAAAATTTCAACATAGTTAGCGGGAACAACGCCACGTTTTCCAGAATTAGAACAAGCCAATAGCCACCCTTGTTCACTGCATTGTTGTTCTAAAAATAAAAATAAGTTACATGATGGTATTATAAATTATTCCAACATGTATTGATCGATTACAGCTAAGCCACCCTCTGATATAATGGAGTTAACAGACATAATCCAGATAACATGGTTGGTTATTAAACTGAATAGTGACATAAGACTATACTAGATTAAAATAGATCACTTGATCAAAGGGTCAAAATTCATAAAAAGTTTATATTCAAAGAGTGAAAGATACCGATAAGTCGGAAGCGGATACTTCAGTAGACAGTGGTTAGCAAACAAATTTGGTTATTTAAACAGATTAAATCATAAGCTGTAAATATAGAAAACAGATTATTCACAGAAGAAAAAATACAACTAAGCAATGTCTTTAATGACTCGTCAAATGCGATAAGCCTTATCTAATTGTTCAAAATTATGAAAAACAGATTTGAAATCAAATTGATTTTTTAATGCAAAAATGCTTAGGGTCTTTAGGCACACATAACCCCTCTGACAATGAATTCGACCAAAGATTATAAAAAATACCAAACTTGAAGTCAAATAAGTGGTTTAGATGTATTTGCTATAAACGTTTGCTACTATGTTAGTCACCATGATCTTGCAAAAAGTTATAGGCAGGCAAGACATAGACCAAGAAAAAAATAAACATAAAGTAATAGAAACTAAACTTTCATAAAAACAATTTAACCCATCAATTAATGTTAATTATACTCAGTTATTACTTTCTTTTACTTTATGTTTATTTTTTTCTTGATCTATGTCTTGCCTACCTATAACTTTTTGAATTGTCGACTTGATATTTAAATTTATGCATTGTTAAATATATTGATAAAGCCTTTGACGAAATATCTAATTAACATTTTTTATTTTTGATCTTTTGTCTAATTTTATTTCTATTATATTATGTTTGCTACTATGTACTTCACTGTTTAACGCCTAACTGATAGAAAGCCATTTTTCTGTCAAAAATCATGTCAGGGATAAGGTTATTTTTTGGCAAGGACATCAAACAGTGAAAATCAAACGTGAAAATGAGGTAGTACACAAAATTTAACACTGGATCTTGGCAACAATAAGTAAGCAAACTAATTCTATATTTTAAGTACTAGCTCATTAAAATCTGTTTTTGTTTCAATCAATTTTCATTTTAAATATAAATAAAATCACTAATTCTCAAAAGAATGGCCATATTTTAACTAAATCGATACTTTGTACCAATGATTACTACAAACCTTTAGGTGCGATCCTAAATGTTTCCCCCAAAGAAACGGAAAGCTCATCAGGTTTAGTTGCAACAAAATTAAATTTAGCTCGACCAACATAACATTTTCCACCTCTACTGGTCCAATTTCGTTGGGCTGCTAAAATATTAAATGCAAATTGTAGCTTAATAAATTTACGGAAATAATTGCAGCTATAGAAATTAGGGATACAAATAACATATATTTGCAGTGTAATGGGTCACATCTTATTGTTTTTATCGAATAGTAAATATGTTTGGTTACTTTTGTATCATATTTGTATATATCTATCTAATGATGCACTTACTTTGTTTCTTCATCATAGAATTCACCCAAGTCCATATTAAAGATGGACCACCAATAACAACTGCGAGAAAGATAATTACTGCTGCACGACTAGTTTGAGGAGCTTTGATCAAATCACTTGAAGGAACTGAATCAGTTGAAGCTAGCTGAGTCTGTACTTTTGTCCAAACTGCCTCTGACTGCACTGCACTAACGCCCAGCCAACGTAATATTCGACGATACCAACGCATAATCATCTGCACGAGACCCAGTGATGTCAGAAGAGATCTACCTTGAGCTCCTAAGCGTCCTATGTGATCTGCAAGACCTGCAATTGCCCTTACACATGTATACACAGCCAAGTAACTGGATTCCAGGACAGCCGTGATCGATGCAGCAGCTTGGACGACACTATAGACTGATTCAAATGCAGGACGCATCTGTTGTTCAATGCTCTACATTTTAAAAATATCCAATTAATAAAAAATATAAATAAATTTATTAAGTTGGTGTAGCAGACAATAAAAGAATTCTGCAATAATCTATTTTGTTGCTGAGATATTTAATATTGATTTTTTCAATAGTTAAAGTACACACACTATTGAAAAATCAATAATATTAAATATCAGCAACAGAAATAGATATTTACAAAATTATTTTTTCGCATAAAAATATTAACATCAGTGATACAGTGATATATGTAGCTCTAAAATATGGCATTCATATCTATCATAAATACTGAGTAATAAGCCTAAATGTGAAAAATCAATAATTGTCGGCCCTACTATGTAGGTCAAATTGGAGGAGTTATTTGAAAGGAGATAAATAATATTTGAATCACTAAATATCAAAAGATTTTTATTGTTCAGTTCTAGTTCATTTAAAATGGATGTTTTCGGCCCTTTAAGCTGGTCCAAACCAAAAGTGACATGACCTTGAAATTTAAAAAATTTTGTTTTACTTATAAGTTCAAATCAATGTTCCAAATTTTAAAGCAATTGGTTCAATAATCTCAGAGATATGCAAAATTAACCTTTAAAAACTAGCCTAAAGTTACAAGAATCAATATACATATGTATGTATAAAGGGCATCAGAGGTTTAAATGGTCAAAAGGCACATACAGACGTATGGACAAGTAAACTAATGTGTATTTGTAAGTTGGTCACAACGATTTTGGATCTAAAGAACAAAAAGGATTACTTCAAAATGTGTGTATATTGAACTGCCTCCCTACAATAAAATGATTTTACCTAAGTTGTACTACTGCCTAAGCCTCCTATTTTAAAACCGGTCGAATATTTTTCTAATTCAGAAGTTGATTTTCAGTCTAAAAACATCCCAATTCATGACTGGATGGAAGTATGGCTAAAAACGTATTGTTTTATCTAGAGGTTCAGACTCAATTTAAATACAGATTCAAAAATTGTGATCAAAAACATCCTAGGACCAACTTTTCTTAATTTCATAAAAAGGAATATATTACATAATTCACTGTGGATAGGTTCATAGCTAATCTTTTACTTTTTGGGGAATACCTATTCTTCAAATAACATGCAGTCTGCATAAAATACTCAATTAACACACATTTAGCTAGGATTATGTTTTCTGTAAGAATATTTTTGCTTTTGTTAGAACTCTTATTTCTATCTATACTAAATTTAAAAAATAAGATAATGGATCAAAATGGTCAATTATAGACACATTATGTACAAATCATGTTAGCCAGATAATCATCATAAGTTGATTAATATTAAACATACTTGAGTCACCAAATTTTCTGTTCCAAATGTAGATGACGAACCAAGCCCCAAAGCTGTAGGAAAACCAAAGGCACTTGTTCCAAACCCATTTCCAAAAGTAGAACCAATTCCTGAATTCCATAATAAAGAAGAATTTCCAAGTCCTCCATAGTTCATTGGAGGAAATGATGGTCGTGGTTGAACAGTCATATTAACATCAGATGAACGAGGAGGTAAAACTGGGGCTGGAGTAGGTGACAGATGTTCAGCATGACTATAAAATATATTCCCAGAATACACTAAATGGCATAAATTTTGAAATACTAAGTAAAGTGAAATATGTTGCAAAAGTTCAAAATGTAAAATGAATTTTCTACCAACAACAATTGCCTGTTCAGAAAATCTACAATCTTATTACTATAAATAATTGTGTATATTGATTAAATTAAACATAACATCCAGTGGTCAGAAAAACTAAGTTCACAGAATATTTAAATAAATTAATTTTGAAAATTATTTTATGGTACCAAAAGAGGTATTGTACCATTATCCAGATTATTTCTTATGTCTTCATTATTTGTTTTTCATTTACATAGTGGTGGTCTAACAATATCTATTTGAATAGATTGTTTAAGATTTTAGTTAATTCACTAAGGAAGTTTGATTGTAATAAATTTTTAACTTAATTTGGGGTCTATGATGGCATGCCAGCAATGTTAGATTTGAAGACTTAGATAGGTTCAGCATTGAGCCCCTATCTTTTCACCCTGTTGCTGGATACCATTTCAAAAGATATACATGCCAAACCACCATGGGAAATTCTTTTTGCTGATGACTTGGATTTAATAGAGAAAGGCGTGATCAAAGTGACAACAAGGGCAAACAATTGGGATAGAGTATTGGAAGAAAAAGGTCTTAAAATTAATTATGAGAAGACAAAATATATGACTACCTCAAGCACTGAATCAAAAATAGTGATCAATGGACACACCATCGATAGAGTGAGTAAATTCAAGTACCTTGGGTCTACCCTTAATGAAACAGCCACCCCAGGGGATGAGATCATTCTGCGTATCCAATCGGCATGGGCAAACTGGCGCAACCTCTCTGGCGTTATAGCAGACAAGAAGATTCCTGCCAAAATTAAGATCAAGCTGTATGTAGCAATCATCAGACCAGCCCTTACTTATGGTCTAGAATGTCTGACCATTAATAACAATGCAAGAATGAGATTGGCTTCAACAGAAATGAGTATGCTACGAAAAACCAAAAATTATGAACAAATTACATCAACGAATATTAGATATTTTATAATATCAAACAAGTCATTGTATTAATAACTATGAACACATAGATACTATTAAAAAGACGCATCCATTCACGTCTATCACCTTTTGGCAGTGATCAAGGAGATTTCTAAATTCCTTCTCCAGCTTTTATGGTGTAAGTGACTTTAGAAATTCAGTGATCTACTCTCGAACGTCAAAAAAATTAGCAAAATTTTTGTTGCGTCTTTGAGATTCTATATTTCGAAATATATAACGATCCTGCTGGTAATATGTTTTTATCAGCCTGTTGCCTGTTACATAAGTACGCTGCGTCATACCTGGCCTTTGCCATGTTTCTATCAGCCTGTTACATCCCTCTTACTACTGTGCACTTAAAGAGTACGATATCCATTTGGCTACAACACTTGTAAAGTCAAGATCTTCAGTGATAATGGTAGCCACAGTTGTTTTTGATATTTTTTTATCTTCCTGTGATTTCCGAGATGGTTCGCAGGAAATATGATCATTTTGATCAAATAATTGGCGTAAAAATTCTACATTTTCATTAAAACTTTTGGATTTTGGTTTAGCCAACATTATCCATTCGATGCAATCTTGACCAATAACATTTTCAAGCAATGTTTATATATCAACAGTGGAAATATCATTTGGTCTATTACTCCGAGTGCAGAGCAAAGCTAACGAGTTTTAATAGATATTCGAGTATACGTAATTGTATTCTATGCAGTCATTGGAAATTCACTTTCTATGAAATATTGAATTATAAGAAGAATTTGTCGTCGATGGGAGAACTTCAAATAATATGCAACAATATGTTTGTACCATTATCTATGGCTATGCTTAAAAATAACATAATTGAGAACTTATCTATATGGAAGTAAAGTTAGTATTACCCAATTTGAATCCCTCATCACTCACAACCACAGCAATTTTGTCTAAATTAAGATCTATCGCGATGTGACTTGATCCGCCCGTGTTCATAATGTATGAAAAGGTAAAACTCTTTATCAATGCATAAAATAAAAGTTTTATTCTATGCATTGATAAAAGTTTTATTCTAGAGCAGCTGGTAGCCGAGTTGGTAGCGCGTTGGACTACGGATAGGGAGATACCCGGTTCGAGCCCCGGTCGTGACTCACTTTAAGTTACTTTGTGGACATAGTCCAGAAAGTGCTTAGGGACACTACAACCTACCTTAGACCCGCCTGATAAGTGGTCAAAGTGTACCCAAGGAAGCCGGCCTTAGACCAAGGACAGTGAAGAGGTTGTCTCTAGCGATTAAAATGTGCTGCCTCCCATGGTGATCGCGAATGGGCACATTATTTACGGATCACAGTTAAAAGGGTTCTTAGATGCTGTGATGTCATCACTCGATGTCCCGATATGGGGATAGATTTCCTCGGAGTGTCGCTACTGGAAGACGTTTTATTCTATTATACATCGATAATAAGTTTACTATTAAATTAAAATCATAAAGCAACAAATAAATCGGTAGTTTAAAAATGTATATACAATATTACTTGCAAGTAGTATTACATTTTATTACAATTATTATATAAATAGCATAAAAATATATATCCAAGCAATATAAAGTAATTCTATGTGATAATGAAGTAGTCCATGGTATATAGAGTAAAACTTTATAGATTGTTCTATGCATGAAAAAGTAAACTTTGTTATCCATGCATAGAATAGAAATGCATATTTGCTTTCTACAGTCCCGGTCAAAAGATTAGCATAATTATAATTAATTATAATTATTAGAGTATTTTTACACAAGGAAGCAAAACACAATGAAATTTCAACATAAATTTGTCATTCCTGATTAGTTTAATAATCGACCAATCAGAATTGAGTATAATATTATTCGAAATTTCATTTTTCCAAGAAATATTGATTTTGTGTTCATAATATATTACTGCAATTATATGTGTAAATATGGGGAAAAGTCATGATATACATCCAGAAATAGTTTCACAGATGGTTATTTTGAGAGCAGGTCTCACGCAGGTAGCTATCGGTCAACGGCTTGGTCTAAATCAGTCAATTGTTCAACGTTGTCTTAAGCGTCACTGTGAAACAGGATCTTTCAGTGCTAACCGAACTACTGGGAGACCCCATGCAACTACAGATCGAACTGACATGATTCAACGGATGGCAATGGCAAATCCTACTGCAACATCCATGCGTATACTGGCAGAACTGGCATACCTTACCATATTTGAGTAGGGCAAAGAACTATTCAACGACGATTGCAACATAAATTTGGACTCAGGGCATACCGCCCTGCCATTAAACCGCACCTAAAAGCAAAAAGAATATTCGTGATCGATTAAGATTTTGCAAGAGATATTATGCTCATTGGACCCCTGCAGAATGGTCTCAAGTATTGTTCTCTGATGGATGAGTCATCATTTAAACAGTTCGAGAATTATGGCAGCTTCGTTCACAGACCTATTATCTGTTCTTATCTTAATATGTACCTATCTATCCTTATTTTTCTTATAGTGAAATATTGTCTTCTTTCATTAATATTTGCACTTCATTTGTCTTCTTTATTTTGGTTTTATTTTAGTTAGTTATAGATTTTCTGAATTCTTCTCCATATCCAAATGCTTTGATTTTCTTATCTCTATCATGTAATGTACATGATGTAGTGTCCATATCTCAGAACCATTTTTAGTATACCTATCTATATAAATACCAGATTAGTTTCTTTACAATTTTCTTCTTAGTTTGTTTGTTTCTACTTTCAGTACTTATCGGAAGTTCTTTTTTGTAAAATAATGCTGTCTTCAACAATGCCATTTACTGGTTTGAATTCCTTGATATCTTACTTCTTATGTAATTAATTATTCCTCCCGAATTTCTTACTAATTAGTCTACATAATAATACGAATATTGAATTGTTTATGATCTGACAAGTCAATAGCTATTGGTTGTAAATTAGTTTTAAATGCTGCATTTAGGTACAGCTTTTACTAATTTGACTTTAATATCGTTGTAAAATTTATGCAGTGTAACAATTGTTTTAATATTCAGTACTGTGTGTAATAATAGTCACCACGAATCTCAAATATATTATTTATATAATTACATGCCTCAAATTTCAAATTTTATGTTTTTTATCAATGAACTATAATATTTTAAAGTATTCAGATATAGAAAAATAACGAAAATCATCGCCATACTTCAAGTCGCCATTTTCAGTTTCAAATTGTGCGCTTCAATTAGATAATGTAAATTCAGTTCATACAATGTTTGCTATTTTTAGAGACTTGTTTATTGGGATATTATTTCATGCATTATTATAATTTTGTGTTTATCTGTACCAATTCGATATAATCATGAGTAGTTGTCAATCGATCCTAATTCCTGCTATATAAACAGCCGATTGTGTACAAATATCATCAATTGTTTTCTGCTCCAGTCAAAGAAGAAACCAAATGCAATAGACTGTCAGAGCTCAGAACAATTAGCCTGATATCAGAAGATTGGAAGCAAAAGCAAACCCATCGAATAGACAAAGTAAATTTAGAACTAGAGAAGCAATATGTTATATGTAATAAGAGTCATCATCTTAAAATAATTAAAAGAACCGTTTTACGGTCGTTGGAATGCTAGAAATGTGGAGTTACATCATTTGCATATTAAATTAGGAGGTAGAAAACGTAGGCGAAAAAAACGGTATAAAAGTAGAACCCACTAAAAACACATACAAACTTAAAACATACTAC
>JAUYWI010110594.1:0-10938 GCA_034780595.1 Parotoplana pacifica
AACAAAAAAAGAATTATGGAAATCGGCCAAAATTTGCAGGCACAATCGCAAAAATGCTGCTGGGTTGTTTTTTTATGATATCTATTAATTAGTGATATATAAATGACTCTGATACAATGATTCCTCTGGTTATATTATTTTTCTTTTTATGATAGTGTTAAGTATTACATTTGCTTATTCATAATTCTCGTACAAATGTAGTTAAATAAAACGACTTAATTATATCATCGTAACAGTGAGCTTGAAATATAACCATTAAATTGTCGTCTGCGGCGATGGTGCTGATTATTCCTGCAGTTGCTAAGGGTTATATTAAATTGATTCATTTAAACAGAATATTATTTATACGTATAGTATAAAAAATAGAGTTTTACATACTACCACAATTAATCATATCCAAAACATATACGCCGCTTTGTGAAGTCAAATAAAACAAAGATTGCATCTGTCGTTTCGAATTGCTATTTTCGCGCCAATGGTTTTCCCTTTAAATAGCTACATAGGTTGATATTAGCGTTGAATTGACCATTTGACAAATATATCAAAATTACTTTGATGTATAAATTGTACAACATACACAACATTAATGGTTTTTAAAATTATGGATTTTTGTGATCAAGGTTCAGCTTAGACAATCAAATATTTTTGAGATAAAAATATCGTGTGCCCAGTACAAATATCATAGCTGTATTCAGCATATGAAATTGAGGTCAACTGATTTTGGACAAGGTGTCGGCTAATGCATTAGACATGAAATTTTTAAAGTTCTATTTTAGTAAATGAACTCAACCAAAATTTTTTTATTAAAAATAATATAAACCAATTGGACAAGTTTCCTTCCATAATATACATTTTATTAAAATTTTATTTTAGTAGATCAGTCCATTACTGGTGGCCTTTATATTTCAGGAAACCAAATTGCCATGAATCTCTAAATTTTATACCAAAATTCAGTTCAATCCTAAAAATATCAGAGGTTTATCAAGGAATGATTAAAATCTTGCTAATTCTGAAACATTTATGATTATAAACAAATGTACTTGCCTACTACTGAGGAGTAACCGTTTACGGTACATATATCCGTTAACTAGGTATAAAATCAATCTTTAAAATGATAAATAACTTTTACAAAAGTTTTTAAACGTGAAGCAGTGAAATAAAACGTAGAAATAAACGGGTGTTTGTATCTTAGATACTCGTAAAAAAACTATTTTAAAATGAATATAATTTTATCTATTCTATTCAAAGTCAGTTTTTAAAAATGATCTCTAAAATTGACCAAAACAAAATCCTCACTTCATCGGTAGATGGAAGAAAACAAATAAATATAATGAGAAACTATTCTTCGGCTGTGGTGATTTACAGAGTTAGACATCGAAATACAATGGCGTATATGTTGCTGCAACACAAAGTCTTAGATAGTTGTTTCCATATATTCTGTTATAAAATTATTTTAGGTGCTGCTACTACGCTTTTCATTCGCATAACAATTCGTGTCAAGTGACCTCCATAAAACACAACTCACTCGTTGCTCCTTTTGATTCATCCATGGAATCATTATCAGAATTGTCAAATCTATTTCAACTAGACCAAAAAGTCACTCCAGTTCAACCATGGTGTCCTGCAGATCCTATAAAAGTGGGGTCAAATAATTATTACAC
The DNA here is from genome assembly GCA_034780595.1 of Parotoplana pacifica. Taxonomy (NCBI): domain Eukaryota; kingdom Metazoa; phylum Platyhelminthes; order Proseriata; family Otoplanidae; genus Parotoplana; species Parotoplana pacifica. The sequence goes on from JAUYWI010110594.1 coordinate 1,662, forward strand.
TGTGCCACTCTACAAAACATGGATCGATGCATATTACTACTGTCAGAAACAGGGGGCCTATCTAGCTGAAATGAAAAGATTTGAAGAATTTCTTTTCTTTGAGAACTATCTGGTTTCTAACAAAAATAACACTTCAAGTATGTTTTCAAATTTGCTATGAAGTTTTCCTTTAAGAAAATGCAGTGCAATATTTGCAGCTAAATATCATCATAGTGCTTAGAATGTAGAATTTATTTGAAGTTTTTAGTAAAGGACATTTTATTTCTTGTTTACACACCAATCAAAGCTAAGACATATCAAAATTGGAGTCGTGGGCAGAACACCCCAAAGGGAACAATTTTATAATATTTTAATTCAAAAATACAATTTTCCATATATTAAAAATCATTTTGTTGTGTAAAATATGAAGTAGAAAACCAAAGTGTATTTAAATAAGCACGTGATAAAGGCAATCAATTATATTTACATTAACAAGGTTACTGTTCAGAGGTGTTCACATTGCCCTCAGTCATTGTTGCAACAATTTCAAGACGTAGAATCCTGGAAAGTAGGGCCTAACGAATTGCTTAATAAAATAAAATAAATCTTTTGGTTTTCTATAACAAATATAAATTTGTGAAATATTATATTGATATTTTAAAAGAGGTTCCTGTCCTGATCGAGAAAATCTGTGGTTATATTGCAATTTCTTTCAATGTTTCTCTCACAGATTTTAATTGTACCCATAAGCCTTCTAATGTGTAGTATGAATAAACTAATAGTTTCTGTCCATTTTAGGTGGTGCATCTAACATTGCTTCCTGCGAGTGGCACTATTCTGAGTGGCACTGTCATATCATGGTAGCTGCAGTCGCTCAACCTGGCTTCACTTTCATATGGGCGACATCGCATGTACAAATTCCCACGGACATGGGACTCATTGATGCGAAGCCAGGTTAGCACCTACAAATCCAACCTGTTGTATAACTTTTAATATGCAGTTAGGTTTTAATTTTAATTTTAAACCTGCCCGGTGGTGATAGTTGTTTAGCCCTTCCACCACAAACAAAGTCAAAGTGTTTTTCTGGAGATAGAAAATGACTTTGTGATAGAGGATAATGCGTTTAAAGAGATATTACCTATTATTTTCTTAATTAGGATAATCGATAAACCAATAATTAAGTAACAGAACTTGATTTGTTTAGTCATTACAACCAAAATTCATAATTTTACATAGTTATAATTAATTAAATCGAACAACTAAAACAAATACAAACAACATATATAACATTTCCCAAAGATTATTTTGGTGTCACAGGTTTATCCATAAAGCATAAATGTTAATAAATGTATATATAAAAATGCCAACTATTTGTAAAATCGATTGATACCAATAAAACTTCAGGAATAATATGTTAAATTAAAAGAGATGTATTTTATTTAATTTATAGAAGAAAATGCAAAACTTTTGAAACTCTCAAGTTATTTCAATCAATGGAACGCAACAGAAGCCCGAAGTGGTGGGTATAGAAAACTGGATGTTGATGAAAAGCTGCCTTTTCTGTGTCAATGTTTCTAAAATGCTGTTGGTTGATATTGCGATGTGACTCAAACAATGTTTGCAGACCTGACCAAATTTTGTATTTATTATTCTCAAAATTTAAATCCTAAAAACGTACAGTTGAAAACTAAAGTCAATGTGTTTCTCTAAAAAATGACATTATGTACCGAATTAGGTATTTTCATTTTTTATTATTATTCAATATTTGGATGTATGCACCTCGATATGTTATGGATATTATTTAAGGCAATAAAATGCTTTTAGTATTCTGTTAAATTTAAATGTCTCGTTGACTTCGGGAGGGATAAACTATCTCCTGAAGGTCATTTACAGATTGCTCAAAGATGATTTGCATGAAATTCGGAATGAGTGTACCAAATTCTTTTGCGGATTTTGTTTTTAATTTTTGAGTTTTGACGCACGCAGAAAAAATGAGATTGGCCAAAATATCATTTTTGCAATGTCGTATATTGTCTATGTTCTTATTTTATTATTATACATATCCATTACATAGAATGTAGTTTGAATTTTGAATACAATGTTATGAATTGAATAAGAATACAGGATCTTTATTACGAAATGAGACTTTACTCAGTGTAAAGAATGCGTTGAACCAAAGTGATCCGGATACTGCTAGTGTTTGGCTGACATCATTTGCAGCTTTAACAAGAGCAAATGGATGATGGAAGGACACAGTCGAGAAACGCGAAATTGCAGATAATTTTATGGCTAATTGTTGTTTAGTGGCCCTTACGCGAGTCATTGCCATTGTTCAACCTAAGTCAGTTGAAGATTTACATTCCACAGATATCAGAGAGACAATAACATCATATTTAAAACCAAACAAAAGATTAGTAATTTCTGAGAGAGCAAACTTTCATGTTCAAAGGCAAACAGCAGGTGAAAGCATAACAAATTATATTACAAACATCACAATATTGCGAATTTGACTCGTTAAAGACGTATATTTCTCCACAGGAAACCCAAAGAAACCCTGGATCAACGACAGGATGAACGAGAAAATACAAGAAAGGAGCAAACGAAAATAAGTCAACATCGAAAACGAACGAAGAAACTACAAAAACTACGTAATGATCTTAAAAGGTAGACACAGAAAGCAAGAGAAGCATGGTGGCAAGAAATATGCAGATATCAACAATATGGACAAAAAGGAACAAAGCGACTTAATGTATCAAAACAATACGACAATTAACAGAGGAAAAGTAAGCTAATGACTGAAATGAAGGACAAAAATGCATGATTGTCCTCTCTTAAAATATACGCCTTATTATTATTAATATTATTTGATCCTGCCCATTTCTCGAAAATCGCATTACCTTCTTCATATTGAAATCCTTCGTTTTTCTATTTAATGTTTTTGTAGGTATTTAGCTTGTTTCAAGCAATTAGTTACCGCGGAAGCTATATTTTTCAACAATTTATATCTGTACTAATAAACGACAAAGTTCTCTACAACTCACAATTATTTTTAACCAAATATGTAAAAATTAAACATGGATATCTTTTTTTGTAATTCTTAAAATTATACCTAAATTTACTCAAATATTTGCAGAAGCAAACACATGAAATGTTGAAATTTTTCATAATATGTGAATTTAGTAGAAAATTTGTCATACTTAAAAAAACTTTTACAGAACTAAGCAGATTTTAGAAACACGAAATATATGTATATGTGTTTAAGAGTAATGATAAAAAAAGGTATACTTTGATAAAAATATACTACTTATCTATTTACTCGCAAATGATAGCCCAGAACAGCTGTTTCGGCCTTGTTGGCCCTCATCAGCTAGGCATAATCACAGTCTGAGCAATATAAAATGTTCGTATATTTCATATCAAAGCATAGAAGTAAAGAAAATTAGCAAATTTTGCATAAAAAGAGAAAAAGTAGAAAATTTGCAGAAGAAATGTATTGGAAGCCTGTTTTTTTATTAAAGGGCACTCACGCTGTCAAAGCAGGTACTGGCCAGTTAATGTAATAATAAATTAAAAAAAGTATATTTTGTATATACTACCTACTACTTGGAAGCATTGATCAAAGATTTCATTTAAAGTATCAAAATTTAGCATACCAAACTGATTTGATAAAAATTACTATAAAAGTAAAAACGGGCACCCAATATATTTACATTAAAAATATGTGTATGTATTAAAAGTTTACAAAATGTGATGCAGTTTACCTTTTAAGGTTTACTTCAAATTTTGATTTACTTTCAATTGCTTTACCTAAATTCAATAATAAAAAAAACATATTGCAATTGACTGTAAAAATTATTAATTACATAATTATCTATCATTTAATCATGCATAAGTATTTATTTCTACAGTCTATTTTATAATTATGTTTGATAAAAATATAAATATTTATAAGCTTTATTAGGCACTCCTAAATTTCTAAAGATATCATGGAAAGCATATTGAATGAAGGTCTGCAAAGATTTTATTTCGTGGAATGTGACGAAATAGGGATATGTTTTTAAAGGGATAATATAATGATACATTTAAAAATGATAAATGTAATTCAATATGTCCACTAAAAATGTGAAAAATATTAATCTTTTCTCATGCAGCAGGTTTCAAATACGTTGGAATAGTGAACCTAAGATCGTTTGTTGAAATCAGCTCTTTGAGTAGTAGGCAGTATATTGAATTGGTTCAATTACGAAAATCAGCGTCTAAACCAGGCTAGGAATCTTTATGTTGCAGTTTAGCGCTCTTTCTATGTAAGAAGGATTTTTTATTTTCACAAGAACGCATGTAAAACATTATAGGATTTCAAAAAATATACTATTCCTAACGTGTTTATAGAGAATTTATTACATTTTCAAAACACTCATAAACGTTGAAGTGTTTCCAACACGTTTAATATGTTAAAAGCAAGTTTCTTAGCTATGTAGAATTCTTTGGAATGGTAAGCAATTTGTGCAAATTTGTGTACAGGATGTAACACAGATCTGACCACAGATCGATCCTGTAAAAACCTTTCTTAATCATAAATAAAACTGCAGCTCTGTTGTTATGCTTTCCCCAACGCTTAACTTAGCAGCAGTGAGAGCAGCTCGTGGTGGTCTCACATATTATTTATTTTGCCTTATTTGTTTTTTGTCTTATTACTATGCATTTTTGCTATTAAATTATTTAACATAATAATAATAATATTGGCCAACTAATTTCAAACATATTTAAAATAAATAAAACTAAATATGGTTAGCTATCGTATTTTCAACCGTAAAGTTAAAAGCTGTTCTGATTCGACGACATAAACCGAGCATCAATAGAGACCATGGATGGAATATTCGTAAATATGAATGTTTTAGGATTATAGGATTATCTATAATTAATGATTTATAAATTAAGAATAATTCGGAATTTATATAAACATTTATTTCTGTAAATACTATGATTAAAGGCCTAGGTATTCAAATATTCAAAAAATAGAACCATTGATGAATTTGTTCACTCTATAATATAATCATGCGGTCATCTTTGCTGTCGCGTGAAGACTATGGACAACTTAGATTCGTATGCGTCGTTTTGTGATGAAAATATCATTTCATATGAAATCGTGTCGCATCGCGTTTTGATGTAAATTGGCCTTAGTGCATAATGCTGACATTTTAATAATTTGAACTTTTTAATTTGCATTTACCTTGATAGACCAAAGAGTAAGTAGATTTTGGTCGGTTGTTTTACTGTTCTAGGGGCGTTAAAGTTGCTATGCAACTTTTGAATCTTTTCTCATTCTTCCCCGTCGCCTCACCTTATATTCTCATAGTCTGCATACTTATCCCCCACATTACTAACCACATAGTAGTTATTTGTTGCTCAATAATAGAAAGCTTTAAGAAACTGAAAATAATATTGAATTCTAAAAATTGTTCAAACTCCTTTTGTTATGAATAGTAAAAAGAATTGATCAAACAGATTTTCATGATCAGTGAATTTAAAGTAATTTTAATGCTACCGTTAATTACATACAAATAAAAATCACACTAATTGTTTTAATTCATGGGAATGCTGACACAGTAGCGAATATTTTATAAAAGGCGGTGTAAAACACCTATGATAAACTTGATCTCCATAAATAATGACAATTAATGAAGCAGAATTAAACTATAATGCGACACAAAAAAATCTATCAGTGTTATAAACTGTAATTTTAAATATGATTTTGAAATTGTGCTAGTTCACAAACTATGTACGCAATACATTGTACAGTGGAACCCACTTAATACACACACGGTTAATACGAATAATCGCTTCATACGCATGGTTTTCAAAGCCCCAATATCTTGCCTATCTTTACAATGAAGTAAAAACACGTTTAATACGCCTATCGCTTAATACGTACATATTTTACAGTCTCGTTTCAACAATAACACACAGAAAACACGGATATTATGCATTTTTAATTATTATTGAAAACTGAATTTATTGGGTACACTCTTATTCTATATGTAACATACCGCATAACATTTGAGCTCGATTTGATTGTGTTACTTAGGTAAACTATATCATATACATGCAAATGAAAATACGTAATTTTACGTCTGATGAGACGTGAAACAAATTGCCGGCTCATGAGACGTTTTTTACGTCTGATCAGACGTCAAATTTGCAGTGTATACGCCAGGGAATACTTTAAGTACTTTAAGATATTATAGTAGTCCCTGGTATACGCTAATACATACCTAGACGTTCTGATTGCCTACTGTGTTTGTCTGTCTGTCCACTATTCTTAGCCCCAGCGATAAATGAATATGTGTTACTTTGGTAAACGCAGCAACACTGAAGGTTTGGTTTTAATTTGAATCTGTTTAGTACGTAGACCCGCTTAATACGCATGATTTATTGTAGCCCAGAGGTATGCGGATTTTACTGTATAAGTATTTTCGATTTTTAATAAAGCTTATGATCAATGTAATGGATTAACATGTTCAACAATTTTTTTTATTTAATAAAGTGTTTGCCTCCACAACTATCTTCAAAATGAATAATTGCAAATGGGGAAGCGCACTATCTCAGCCATGTCCGATTCAGATTATTTCCTAGCGCATCTTTTGTAAGTTTAGATACATCCTATTTTATATACCGATCGGTATGCTAGCAGTGGTTATTAAAATATATCAATATTGTTTCCATTCGACGTACAATGTCGTAAAAGCTATCATCAATTATAATTTGTTTTAATACCTTTTAAATATGGAACAGGAAACAACTTTATTTTACAAAACTATTTTATCTAAAATATCACAATTTAGGGGGAATAAATTCATAGCAAATTCCATTTTTTAGCCTTAGCAGCAGATTATGATTTTCTTAAGCGCCAACATTTTGTCTTAGGGAACTTAACGGTGACCTAAAGTGGGTTCCCATGGCCCTTGAACAGAGTTCAATTTCAAACTACCAAAAAGTATAATTTCTTTAAATGAAATTTAATAGCTTTTCTGCAACAATGGGGCTCCGTTAAGGAGCTACCACTATTGAACAAACCTTTATACTTTTTTTCAAAGCTAGATAGAATAAAAGCTATCGTGCTTATTTGAATATTACCTAGTTTAAACTTGATATGGTTCATATTCTTTTTTCATAAGTGTATCAAATTTCAAACTCTCAACCATGTTCATATACTCTTCATTTGACTCGATTACATAGTTGTTTTCTGTCTTCATTTCAGAATTATCAATTGCACTACCTATTAAAATCAAAAAGTGTGTTATTTGCTTCTGAAATTAATTCTTCGTCGTAACACAAATATGGTAATTTGCATTGTTCATCATTAAAATATATGTCATTGATTTCCATTTTTTCTAATTTTTTATTGTGACAATTTTCTGGAGCTACATTAATCCATGCATCACTTTGAATTGCGTCCTCTTTAAAAATTTTCTTAGAAGTTTCTATCTTTATGCCGATTAAACGGGTTTTTATTTTCGTCAATAATATCTTTATTTTCGATGTAAGGCTGCTCATTGTGACAGTAAACTTTTGCCACAGATTTTCATTTCTCCAGGGATAAAAGAGTAAAAGTATTCTGATATAGAATTTGTCTGCAGTTTGTTTTCGTTTTTTAATTTGCCATGCGGTTTTTAGAGTAATTGCTATTGTAAAATCAGATTCAAATTTATTTATTCCATCAAAACATTTGTCGGGTTTATTGATTTCTAGTTGTTGTACTTTTTGGTACATATGAGAGAGTAGGTACATAGTCGCAAATTTTGCCTAACTTTCATTTTTTAAACCACGGTAATTGGTCTAGCAGCATATCTATGAACATTTTTAGTCTGATCTTTGAAAGTTTTCCCCAATCGATGTATTTTTGAGTTGTTAGCTTCTAATTACAAATATAGTTCTATTAAATAAACATTAGTATTTTAATACGGAACTTTAGCCAGCGATACTGTGACATAAAATTTGACATTTATTTCTCATCACCTTGTTTATAACATTTTTACATTGTTTGGTTCATAATACAAGAAAGATGTACCTCACATAAAACAATTTAGAATGGATGCAACAATAAATGCCATCACAATACAAGGACAAACAACTAAATTATCTGACTATGCAAAGTAAAAATTTCATGAGTCACAATTTTATTTTTTTAAAGATTTCCATTAATTTTATTTATTTTTCTTGACTATATTCTTTTATTAAATTTAAAATTTTGTTTTTTATGAAAAATCAAGTTCGGTATAAATTTTATAACAGAGTATTCATCAAGCGAAATTTCTTTAAATTGTGGCATCTGTAAAATATTGCTATCGTTTCTTTAGTTTTAGTTTTGTATTTTAAAAAGGTCTCCACTTCTCCCCTTAACAGCCTTCAATCATGGTTTTGGTATCTGAGCTACTAAAGTTATATACGTGTTGGTTGAAAATGTCAATGCTCTTTAATTTACTTTATGTCATCATAGCAAATGTTATTAAAGAAGCTATGAATGAGGTTTTTTACTATCTGGATCTAAGCAAATATTTTCAATTACTGGTTGAGAATATGTGACCTCTGTCATTTATAAGAATTTTGAATTGAACAAAGAAATCAGAAGTCAGTAAAACCGAAAGAAGGTATATTTGTATTTTTTATCATTCTGCTTTTAAGTGTATTCCAACAAATCTTAAAACACCTCCCTCTTTAGAGCGCTAAGCTGTAATATTCAATAAGTATGACATAGCATAATGTGCTTAAGTGGCCAGGCTTCCCAATTTGGAGGTATACCTATTTGGCTGGCTTCTGGCACATTTCTCACAAAAGAGGTGATATCCATGTTAATAATTGGCCACCAATAAATCAAACCATCAGCTCTCAGTGTGACTTCCTCTCTTCTTTTGTAGATATCAGAAAAAACTTTGTTTGGCTTAATTTGACCATCCTTGATTGATGCCCGAGAGCACTGAGCCAAAATCATTGCTGGATATAGGACAGGCTTGAATGAATAATGCTGAATTGTATTCTTCGGGGATACTCTGGACTGCATGCCTTGACATGAAATCAGCTTGCGGTATCAATTTCACAGCTTGATTAGCAATCTTAGTTCAACAGTCAACCTCTGTAGCATGTTAGATGTATCCTTCGTTAAGAACTCACAGAATTGAATATGTATTGCAATGCACTGACAAGAGTAAATTCAGTATTATATGTAGACTGTCTTAAAAAAAACAAGCGGCAAATAAAACATTTTATTAACAATTAAGTACAATAACAATTTGGTACAACA